>PVIC010021076.1:0-28878 GCA_004025085.1 Thryonomys swinderianus | reverse complement strand
CCCTGAGCTCTTAGAAATATGAGCATAAACAGTTCATGCCCCATTCTTGGTCTTCCCTGTGGAGGGCTCAGAAAAAATAAGAATAGCTTTTACTTTTCAGATGGTTTAAAACTTCAAAAGAATACCTTAAATTATGTGACATCCAAGTCAGTGTTCACAAAGAGTTTGTGACAACCACATCCACCCACTTACTTGCTTACTTGTCAACAACTACTTTCTTGCTACAGTAGCAGACTAGATTGACCCACAAAGCTGCACATATTTACTAGCCCACCCTTGAGAGAAAAGTTTGCAATCCTTGGTGATCATCATTGAGCTCAGCATATGAAATATAGTAAATATTTCACTATTAAATGAATTTATAATGAAATGAATGAATGATGAAGGACTAGGAGAGAAAGAAAGACAAGCAACATGGGTTAGGTTTTTGTTTGTTTGGTTTCTGGAAGTCCCTGAGAGGACCAGACTAACTGGTGATCATTGAAATAGCTCCCCCCTCCTTCCTCCCAGCTTTCTGTCTCTGGCCAGGTAGCCTCCCTGCCAGGGAAAGCTGACCTGAGACACCTACTTTATTACAAAACTGGAGGGAAGAGGCAGGGCTGGTGCCAAGCCAGTTAGGTTCCCAGGGCAGCAGGGCAAGACCCGAGCTGCCAATAGACGCACAGGCAAGGTGGAAGCTAAGGTAAGCTGGTCTGTGGGCATTTGCAGGGAAGAGACAGGAAAGCTCGCCATGGTCCCGCACACTAGCCACTAGGTATTAAATAGGACACACATGCCCATAATCTCAGCTATTCAGGAGGCTGAGGCAGGAACATCATGAACTTAAGTAGAGCCTTGGCAACTTAGTGAGACCCTATCTCAAAATACTAAAAACTAAAAAGGGTTGAGGATGTAGCTTAGTAATAGTGCAACCCCTGGATTTAACTATCAGTATCAGAAAGAAAGAAAAAAAACACAAGTCTCATGACATGAGAAGCAGCTGTGATACTAATAAGCTGTACTTTTGTTCCTACACAGGCACTGTACTGGCCACTTCATATTCATGAACTCATTTAACTCCCATAGCTGCCCAGTAAAACAGATGTCATCATCATCGTCATCCCCATTTCAGGCCAGGAAACAGAGGCTTGGCAAGGTTAAAGGATTTTCCTAAGGGCAAGTGAATAGCACTGCCAAAATTTGAACAAGGCAGTGTGGTCTCATCCTTTTACCAGGGATAAGCCAGATGTCACCTATGATGAACTGTATTACTAATCTGATCACTAATGCTGATCCCTAGGTGTCACCTCAGCAGCCTTGATTCAGTATTGCTTGGTTGGGTCCAGGGATGTGCACTGAGCAGGACCTGGGCAATTCTGAACAGTGGACCAGGTTCTGGGAAGCACTGCCAGAGGGCAGATCTCCAGGTGCTTTGGAAAAGCTGCCTTCTTCAGTGGGCCAGGAGGGTCTCTCTGCCCAAAGCAAGTGAAGCAGGTCCTGAGAGAGGCCTCTGGGCTTTTCCAACCCGCCCCCCCGCAGTCTTGCCTAAAGGACATTGGTCATGGCAGCAGGGCCTATAGACAGTGCCTCAGGAGAGACACTGTCTTTGGGGAGTTCTGTGCCGGGAGGGATATAGAGGACAGCTCTTGCCTCGGTCTGCCATGGCATGAGCTGAGGGGTGAGGTGAGCAGCCACAGGGCCCTGGTCTTGCCACTGATTTGTGGAGAAGACAGCAAGTAACTTCTGAAGCTCGTGTGTCAGCATGATCATTTAAACTCAGACTCTCATTCCAGAGCCCATGCTCTGTGCTGAGCATTAAAGGAGACACAAGAGTAAGTGAGCTACAGTCACTGCCCTCTTAGAGCTCAAGGTTTGTCCTGGGGAGAATACAGAGTGACAGCAGATAGGGTGAGGTGGAAAAAACAGGCAGAGGAACTCTTGGCTGGTGGAACAGAGCTTTCTGGCTGAACCATCAGGGAAATTTTCTTGCAGGTGATGCTGAAGGTAAAACTTGAAGGGCCAGAGGGCTTGATCTAACAATGGGACAAACAACACAGAAAACAGATACAAAGGAGCTTAGAGGAGGGAACTCACCAAGCCTGTGGGAGGACCCAGGAGTTGGCTGTGGGTTGCAGGAGTTGCCCTGGGATGCAGAGGTTGTCCCACTCACAAGGTTGTGGCCACAGCTGGCCTGGTGGTCCTGTGACCAGTAAGTCTGGGGAAGTGGGTGTGTACAGCTGAGTGAACGCAAATTCAAGTACCTGTGTTCGCATGCACCAGGGGAAGATAGGTGCACACTTGCCTGTGTGTATGGCTCTGTTTGTCAGTCTGCCTACAGCTAAGATCTTCTGTGTGGCTGTGTATGCATGTATGTATATAAACAGGCATATTTGTGGATTTACACATGGACATGGATGTGAAAGCATGAATTCAAGAATTGTGTGCATGCAGCATGTGTATGAAGGGGTGTGTGTGTGTGTGTGTGTGTGTGTGTGTGTGTTTAGGTGTGCTTGCCCACAACTCGAGGAAATGTGGCTAGCTTTAGAGGTCAGCTTCAGGCTTTCTCTAATTCTGGGTTCATGGCCCCCATAATTCTAATAATTGTTGATATTGTAAGTCTTCACTCTGAGTCAGGTCCCCACAGTCTCTGCATCACAACAATGAATCCCCCATCAATATTATGAGATATGTAATAATTTCATGAGCCTCTGATGAAGAAGCTGAGGCTCAGAGAGATGAGACTTGCTCATGTTACCCAGACATTTGCCAGCAAAGTCTAGCTGTAGGACCTTAGGGCCCCCCTTTTATCATTTCTTACAAGCTGCTTTTCAATTCAAAAAGCTCCTGATGAGGAAATGTCTCTGGCACACTCACAACGGCTTGGACCTGGCACGGACGCCCAGGTTTCCTCACATGCTGACTGGGAAGGAACGTCCTTAGGGCTGGCTTTTGGAGCCCAGTGTCACTCATATAGAAAGATCAGAGGTGAACCAGGACAGCCTTTGTTTATTCACAAACTCAAAGAATTTGGGCCAGAGTCAGCTGAGGCCCCTGCGTGAGCATATGTTGTTTCCCCCTCCCTTACAGCCACATTTGGTTTGGACACTGGCCCCAAACTCCTGAGCCCCTTCCTTCCTTCCCTCCTTCCCTCCTTCCTTCCTTCCTTCCTTCCTTCCTTCCTTCCTTCCTTCCTTCCTTCCTTCCTTCTTCCTTCCTTCCTTCATTGAGACAGGGTCTCACTTTGTAGTTCAGGCTGGCCCTGAACTCACTATGTAGCCCAGGCAATCCTCCTGCCTCTGCCTCCCGAGTGCTGGGATTATAGGTGTGAGCCACCACACCTGGCATTGTGATATGTGGTACTGGAGATCGAACCTTGTGCTTGCCAGGCAGACACTGGAAGCACTGAGCTAAATCCATAGTCCTTAGCTAGTTTCTTAAAAGCTGCTTATGAGCACATCCTTCTGAAGAGTGCTGGGACCAGCATGGCCCTAGGTACCAGGATACCACTCTCTGGGTCCTGACAGCCCCGTCAGCAGCAGTGCCACCGTCAACCTCCCTTGCTGCCTTTCCTCTTGCACTGAAGGTGCTAGCTGATGTGTTTAAAAAAAAAAGTCATCCAAAACCATTTTGGATATGGACTAATTTAAATACAAATGCTTAGACACTTCATCTTTCTGAGCCTGGTTCCTCATCTGTGAAATAGACCAGATAATAAAACCTGTGGGCTGAGGGGAGTGAGAGAAGGTTAGGGCGGGGATTTAGCTCAGTGGTTCTGGTATCTGCCTTGGAAGTGCAAGGTCCCGAGTTTGATCCCTGGTGACCACATACCACATTGCCAAGGATGGAGACTCATGGCCCACCAACAATCAGTAGCACCACACAGCACAATGCCGGGTGTAGTGACTGAAGCCTGTAATCCCAGCACTTGGGAGGCAGAGGCAGGAGGACTGCTGGAGTTCAAGGCTTGCCTGGGCTACATAGTGAGTTCAGCACCAGTTTGAACTACAAAGTGAGACCCTGTCTCAAAAAAACAAAAACAAAAACAAAAAACAACCAACCTGTAGGCCATGGTGAAAATTAAATGAGATGGTGATAATGAACATGCTTAACAAATAGAGGCTGCTGGTAACATTTTAATTTTATTTGCATCAACAACAGGGTTGTCATTTCTCCCTGCAACCTTGGGAAGGCATTTAGTATTTATGGATCTCCATTCTCAACACTACAGGAATTCTTTTCCCTTTTCTTTATGGTACTAGAGATTAGACCCAGGACTTTCACAATGAACCATATGCCCAACCTCTTTTTATTTTTTATTTTGAGATGGGGTCTTAGTATATTACTGAATTAACCAGGCAGTGGCTCAAACTTGCAGTTCTCTTGCTACCACCAGTCAGCTAGAGGGATGCTCTTACCCAACCTTTCTTCTTTTCTCCCTCTCTCCCTTCCTACCTTTTTCAGGCTTACTTAATCTTTTGAGGCAACAGGGTCTCTCTATGTAGTTCAGTTTAGCCTCAAACTCGTTGTGTAGCCCAAGTTGGCCTTGAACTGACAGTGCACCTCCTGCCTCAGCGTCCCAATTGCTGGAACTACTGGTGTGCACCACCACACACAGCTATTTTATTATATATAATTCTGTACCATAAAATTCACCCTTTTAAAGCATACAATGTAGTAGGTTTAGTATATTTACAAGGTTGGACAGCAATCACCACCATCTAATTCCAGAACATTTTCATCAATCCACTAAAGAAACCCTAAAGTTATGAGTGGCTGTCCAATCCCCTTTCTTCTATGCCTCTGGCAACCACTGATCTATTTTGTCTCTTTGAATTTGCCAATTCTGGACATTTCACACTAGTGGAATCATATGGAATGATGTCTTTTCCACCTGGACTGCTCACTTCGCATGTTTGTGTGAGTCATCCATGTTCAGGCATGTATTTTATTCCTTATATGGTGGAATCATATTCTGCTTATGGCTATACCACATTTTATTTATTCATCAGTTTATAGGCATTTGGGTTGTTTCCCTTTCTGTTATGAATAATGTTGCTGAAAACATCTGTATACAAGTTTTTGGACATATATTTTTAAAATTCATGTGTGTGTGCATTCGTGTGCACTGTGGATGGAACCCAGAACCTCACACATACCAAGCAAATGCTGGACTGAGCCAAATATCTAGCCCTATTTTTAAAATTCTTTAAAAGTAGAATTTCTAGACCTCATAGTAACTGTATGTTAAGCTAACTGAAGAACTACGCCAGTTTTCCATAGCAGCTATCTCTTCTCAATGTAAACTCCCACTTGTAATGTTCAAGGGACCCAATTGCTCTACATCCTTGCCAATACTTATTTTCCATCTTTTTTAATATAGACATCCTAGTGTGTGTGAAGTGGTATCATTGTGGTTTTGATTTGCATTTCCCCAATGACTAGTGATGGAGAATATCTTTTCATGAGCTTATTGGCAATTTGTATATCTTTTTTGAGACATACCTATTTAAATCTTTATACCATTTAAAAACTGTTTTTAAAATTTTAGCCAACATTTACTAAGTACCTCCATATGCCAACATACTGGGGAGCAGAAAGGGGCACACAAAGCCAGGACTCTGCACAGGGTATGAAGGCTTGTCCTGCTCTGCCTGGCCAGGCTGTCCCATTGGAAAGGACACTGTTCCAAAACAAGGAGAGGGACAAACTGGATGAGGGCCTAAGGGTTTCTGAGATTCCGTATGACCCACCCTTCCTAGGCCTGCCCTGCCACACCCAACAGTACTATGATCAGTACCTGGAAGCCAGAGGCTGAGGCAGTATGGCCACTTCCCAGACCATCTACAAAGTAGGCACCCTCTGGAAAGGCACCTTGAGTCTTAGCCACCACCACCCAGGCAGGATCAGACCACAGCCCCTATGCTTCCAGGCAGCTCTGCAGGATGAGGCCTAGAGACAGTGGGGTGCTGGGGCCTGAGCAATTGGAGGACAAAGGACTTCAGTGCACCAACTGCTACATGCCTTATGCATATGCCTTCCCTCCTGAGCCTCACTTTTCTAATTTGTGAAATGGGAGGATAATGCCACAACTTGTTCAAGTAGTTACGAAGTTGAATTGAGAAGATACATGCATAAGCTTCACGCACAATGGGGCAAAGGAAATGTTCACTAAATAGCATTCATTCTTGTTATGGCAATAACAAGAGTACCATCTAAAAGCCAAGAAAGAGAAGATCTATAAAGGCCATACTGCCTTATAGAGAATAGAGCTAGTGAGAAAGCAGGGGCACCACTGCATCAGATGGAAGGAGCAGAGAGGAGGCCAGACTCCCTCAGTCACAGTATGCAACTACCACGAGTTCACAGTTACTCAGAAAGAACTCCAGAGGCAATGTCCCTGGCTGAACTGACAGGCTGTCCCTGGCAACTCTCCTGCCTCTGTGCTCTCTGGTCTCTGGCCTGGCTTGGCCTCCAGCCTCCTGGCCCAGACGATGGTAGTCCAGAGCCTTCTCACTGACCTGCTGAGCTCATGACCAAGGGGAAATATGTTTCCAGATAGGGTGAAAATAGATCCCTCTCCAAATATGCTCATCATGGCTAAGAAAAATAAATAGAACCTAGAAGGAAAAGAGAGCAGGGAATGGACATCAGACAGGCCATTGGGCAGCTGTGGAGGGGTGAGATGCTGATGGGCGGGGGCTGGAATTAAGCCACAGAACAGGGTGTGAATATGTGTATGTGTGTGTGCATATGTGTGACCGACTTGCACGACAGGGTGCAGAGAAAAATCTATGGATATGAGTGTATGGGTATGTGTGAATGTGAGTGAGAATGTGCCTATGTGAAGATGTGTGTTCAGACAGAATGTGTGAGCACACATGTGAGAGACCATGATACTATGTTTGCACATAAGGAAGTATGTGAACATATGAAAGTGTGTGAGTATGTAAACAGTGTGGATATGAATGAGTGAGTTCATATATAATAATATTTTAGGCTGGCCCTGAGCTCCCCGTGTAGCCCAGGCAAACCTCGAATTCAGCAATCCTCCTGCCTCTGCCTCCCGAGTGCTGAGATTACAAGTGTGAGGCATTTGTGTTGTATGTTGTATACAAATCAACTTCTATGCGCCAGTGTTGTGTGTGTCACTGTATGTGGGTCCTGAGTCACATGCTAGGGGTATTAGTTCCAGGGAAGGAGAATTCTCTGGACTTAGTCTCTCATGGCCTAGACACTGCCAGTCTCTGAAAATATTTCAGAATAGACCTGGTCATAGTCATTGTGGAGGCTTCCTGCTCTGCAGTGGTCAGGGAGACCTAGAGTCACAGCTTGGCAGGGAGCTCTCAGGCACAGAGTGCTGAAACCCAAAGGGTCTTCAAGCTCTTCTCCTCAAAGATGTTATGGAAACAGAAACAGGGTTGCACAGCTGTTGAGGGCAGAGCTAGGCTTAGAACCTGTGCCTTCTCATCCCTGCTAGTGTCCTTGTGCCTCCAAGGAGCACATCACCCCCCTGCTCTCCATTCCTTCCTTCTCAGTTTCTTATAGCCGAGAACCTCTCAAGGGTTGAGTCCAGTGTGGCAGGTAAACCAGTAACTAAACTAATAAGATGACTCCAGGTCCTGATAAGTATCTCCAGGTTAAGAAGGCAAAGTGATGCATCTCTGGGCCAATTTCAGCTGAGGGGTGGGAGTCAGATCCTCAGGAGCCTCTCTGTAAAGAACATTGGCGCTGAGGCAGGCAGGACCCAGAGCTTTGCAACTGTGTCCAGACCTGTTTCCCAGTTGCCCTTGCTCAAGTAGGTGGAGAATCAATGGATGGGAATCGATGAAGCAAAACCTGCCTTCTGTGGATCCCAGAGGAATCCTCTTTCAGGGAAAACCAAAGCTGGGGAGCAAGTGGATGCCAGCACTGCTGGGCACCTCGGGAAGGTAGAAGAGCTAAGTTCCACTCATGTCCCACGTCCTCAAAGTCATACTGACCACTGATATTAAATAATAGCATCTCCCAACATCAGCTTGTCTCAGGTATGGAATATTACTGCATTTAATCTCCTCAACATAGCTCAGTATATTGTGAAAGCCTGTAATCCCCTCACCCTGGAAGCTGAGGTAGGAGGATCAAAAGTTGAAGCCCAGTGACACCTTAGTGATTTAGTGAGATCTTGTTTTAAAATAAAAAATAAACCAGTGGGGGCCGGAGATTTAACTCAGTGGTTCCAGTGCCTGTCTCGCAAGCACAAGGCCCTGAGTTCAATCCTGGTAACCATATACAATGCTGGGCATGGTGACTCACACCCACCAGCAATCAATACCACATACCACAGTGCCACGCGTGGTGTCTCACACCTGTAATCCCAGCACTCAGGAGACAGAGGCAGGAGGATTGCTGATTTCAAGGCTTGCCTGGGCTGCATAGTGAGCTGAGGGCCAGCCTGAACTACAAAGCAAGACCCTGTCTCAAAAATAAATAAATAAATACATAAATAAAAATAAAAAATAAACCGGGTGTGGTAGCTCAAGCCTGTAATCCCAGCACTCAGGAGGCAGAGGCAGGAGGATTGCTGAGTTCAAGGCTTGCCTGGGCTACATAGTAAGCTCAGAGCCAGCCTGAACTACAAAGTGAGACCCTGTCTCGAAAAAATAAAAAAAATAACTTTTTAAAAAGGTTAAGAATGTAGCGGAATATGAAGGCTCTAGCTTCAATGCCCAGTACTAAAAAAACAAAAAACATGCCTTGAGGTTATTCCCATTTTGTAGATAAGAAAAGTGAGGCTCTTTAAAGTGATTTGCACAAGGTTTTACCACCAGAAAGGGCAAACCTGCCATCCAGCCGTTTGCACTTAGGCCTTCGTGACCCCTAACAGCCCCCCATCCACCTCTACCTCTCCTGCCTGACTGACCTTCACATCTCACACATACCAGCCCTCCTGGCCAGCCAGCACCTCAGGATCACCTTGAACGTGTGTTGGAGCTCCCCACAACTCAGACCTCATGACCTGCCTGCAAGTCCATCTGCGAGGGCCACCTACCAAGCGCCAGCATTGGGATAATGATGTGATCTTCACAAGAAACCTCCAGGTCAGGCTTGTGTATCTCATCTTCTACCTACCTGTGCCTGCCTTTCTGACAGGGAGCTAGCCAGAAGCTCAGCCTGCTTCACCTCATTTAATCCTGCAAATTAGTGACTGCTTCCCCCAAATCTACCCTTGTCCTCGGCAGGGCTCAAATTCATGGCTCAGCAATGCTACGAATGACAGAAAATCCCCAGTCTCTGAGGCTACTCTCAAACACTTGAAATCACAAATGTTGAAATAGTAAATATCTTGGGCCCTCCACCCCCAAACCTCAGGGTTGTGAAGAAAGAAATGTAAAACTCCACAGGCTTCTCCTACTGTGGGTGAGTACCTTGACCCTTTAGAAACTTAAGTTTCCCTCCCCTTTGTAAAGGGGAGTAATGTAATAATGCCCACCTCACAAGTTTGGAGTCTAGTAAAACCAAGATAACATGATATAATGGTGCCTAGCAAAGATTTGTGGGCCCACCAGTTGGCTGAAAGTTGGTGGCAAGACCTCAGAGTGCATGGCATGTAGCATTCGATGTCTCCCTCATACCAGGGCTCAGCAGGCCCTGGGCTCTCTCTCCAGGCACTGTATTGGCAGAGCGGACAGACTCCAGCCTTGCCAATTTGCCAACAAAGCCTAGTAGGGGAAGTAGCAAAGTTGCCAGCCAGCTGTGGCTCCTGATGGGCAGTCCAGGAAGGGAAGTGTGTGTTCAAAGGGGAAGTTCCTGCCACAGACACCCTGTTGAGAAACATGGTGGGGAAAATCCACCAGACTGTGATCTCCAAGGGGGCTTATGCAAACTACCCCTTCTTTCCTTTGTCCTTTGTCCTGCAGGTGGTAACAGCTTCCTCTGGTGCTACATACTCTGGGCTGCCTTTCCATTCTGGATATAGCTTCTCCACTCTTCCGTCATGAATGACAGATCCCCTACATTCAACTCCCTCCATTTGAAGTACCTAAAATGGCTTCTCTTTTCCTGGTCCCCCAGAGCCCAGAGAAGTCAGGTCCTGTTGCAGGTAGGTAAGCTAATTAGAGGTCTTGTAGGCAGTTAGATAGGGCTGGCTCTCAAAAAACCCACATGAAGGACAGCCAAGGAGCCAACATGGGGGACAGGGAAGAGGCATTCACTGCAGGTCAGCATTACAAAGGGAGAAAAACTATTGCATCCCTGTGGGATAAATAGCAGTGATTGCTATTCTAAGTGGGTTTTGGCTGGAAGAGGGGCCAAGGGCTAAACCCACCCCTCCCAGGAAAGATCCCTGACTAAAACTCCTGTACCAGATCCCCATTTAATCCGTACTATCTAAGTGACTGTACTTGCAATGTTACTGGTTGACTAGTTTTGTCCCACCTTGATCCTACTTCATGTTGTGGTTTTGTTTCATAAAAACCCCCAGGGTGGTGAGGTGAGGGGTCACCTGCTTTTAGGTCTCCTTTCTATTTCTCTTAGGCAAAGCTTTCTTTCTCAGTAAACTTTTCCTACCCTGAACCTCCATTGTTCCTAGAATTTATTCTTTGACTTTAGACAACACGAACCCGTGTTTCAGATAATTGGCAGGTTTTATAATATTTTCCTTTTTTAGGATTATTAGCACACTTATATCAGGGTCATGTCCCGTGGCAACCCATCCTCTGCTTCCCCCAGTAGCCTCTCCCTTTGGAGATCTGCCCTGCTCTTTCTCACGCTGGCCTAACCATTTTAGCCAGCATCCTCCTTTGTGGAGGGAGGTCTGCCTGGGCATTCAGGGAACCTCTCTCTTCTACATCCCTCCATTTTCTGTCACTGTCCCTTGTGAGCCAGTCTAAGCCACACAGAAGCACAAGGAATACAAGCTGAAAAAGTTGGCTCGTCCTCCATGAACAAAGATCACAGCAGGGGAAGGATGAGGAGTGATTCAAGACCAGTGGGCTCAGAATAGTACATCCCAGTGACACAAGTGAGTAAGCCTAGCTCCCAACCTGCTAGATATAAGAAATGTGAGTTTTGTTCTCTAACAATGAAGAGTGAATTCTAGGAACAACGAAGGCTAAGAGGAGGAAAAGTTTTTGGGAAAGAAAGTTTCTGCTTAAGAGGGACAGGAGGGGGACCGGAAAGCGGGTGACTCATTCACTTTTATGGGGGCTTTTATGGAGCAAAGCCATGAGATGAGGTGGGGTTCAAGGTGGGGCAAAACTATAATCAACCAGTAACAGTGCAAGTATAGCTGCCTAGGTAATATTGGTCTACTAAGAACTCACAAGATGGACAAAATCATGATCAACCACTAGCATTACAACAAGTATAGTCACTTGGGTAATATTGATTAAATGGGAGATCCACTGGGAAGGCAAGTCACAGAGCAAGAAAGAGTAAAGGATTTTTAATCAGGGATAAAAGGATAGATCTAGGAAGGATAGATTTAGCCCTTGGGCCCCCATCCAGGTGAAACCTACTTAGAATAGCAATCACTGCTATTTATTCCACATGGGTGTGGTAGTTTCTCTTTTTTTTGTAACATTGCTCTTCAGTGACTATCTTCTTGTCCTCCATGCTGGCTTGTTGACTGTCTCTCACGTGGGCTTTTCAAGAGCCAATCCTATCTAACTGCCTACAACACATCTAACTAGCTTACCTACCTACAACACCTGTGTACTGAAGGAGGTTACTGAACCAAATGGTCCCTGAGGACCCTTGCTATCTGAAAATTCATGAATCTAGGAATTCAGAACAGGACACAATTTCCCTGGGTTCTGGTGCCGGTTCTGATCCTGCATGGCTTTCTCATCCCTCCTCTCCTTGGCCTGAATTTTACCCCTCTATCTAGTGGAGAGGTTTGGCAAGTTTGTCCAAGAGGGCTCTGGAAGAGCAACCTGATGTGTGGGCTGATTTCTCACGAAGTCCAGGTCTGGATTCTCAGGAAGAGCCTCACAGGAAACTGCTGATCTCCCATTCCTCCCATCTAATGTCCTCTCATTCAGCCATCCCAGGCTGGAACCCTCCAGTCCTGCGCCCACTTTTCACCCAGTCTATGAGCCCACGGCCAAGGACACAGGCCCCCACCATCTGTGGCCAGTGAGTCCAACTGTCCAGTTGACCCACCTAAGCTGAGGAGCCCATGGCCCTCAGAGGGATCTGAGGCACTTTCAGGTCTGGGAAGGGGTTTGCTTGAACCTACCTCCCCTCCTTCCCACTGTTGGGGCTCTTTCTTCCTTTCCAGAAAAGGAGAAAAGGCTATATTTCTAGACTTCACAAGAAATAGACACCAGCAAAGACCACTGGTCCTTCACCCCTATGGAAGCCAAAATCAGGCTTTTCTGTCTTTCAACTTTTTTTTTCTTTCTTCCTACCTTTCTTTCTTTCTTTCTTTCTTTCTTTCTTTCTTTCTTTCTTTCTTTCTTTCTTTCTTTCTTTCTTTCTTCCTTCCTTCCTTCCTTCCTTCCTTTCTTTCTCTTTCTTGTTTCTGTACTAGGAATTCATTATGAATTACATTTCCACCCCCTTTTAATTTTTTTTTTTTTAATTTTGAGAAGGGGGCTTGCTAAGTCACTAAATTGCCCAGACTGGGCTTGAACTTGTGATCTTCCTCTATCAGCTTCCCACACGTGTACCATCATGTTTGGCTTCAGGTCAGTTTCTTCCAGGTCTCTACAGGCTGTTGACTCTCAACCCAAGGAGGTTAAAATGTACCCACTATCCCATACAAAAACACTGTAGCTGGACATGTTGGTGCACACCTATAATCCCAGCACTAGGAAGGCCGTGGCAGGAGGATCACTGTGAGGTGAGGCCAGCCTAAATAACATAGTGAGTTCAAAGCCAGTCTGAACTATGTAGTGAGACACTGTTTAAAAAAAAAAATTATAGGGCCGGAGGGTTAGCTCAGTGGTTCCGGCGCCTGCCTCGCAAGCGCAAGGACCTGAGTTCGATCCCCGGTAACCACATATAATGCTGGGCGTGGAGACACGCCCACCAACAATCAACACCGCATACCACAATGCCAGGCGTGGTGGCTCACGCCTGTAATCCCAGCACTTGAAAGGCAGGGACAGGAGGATTGCTGAGTTCGCGGTGGCTTGCCTGGGCACCATAGTGAGCTCAGGGCCAACCTGAACTACAAAGCAAGACCCTGTCTCAAAAAGCAAAAAAAAAAAAAAAAAAAAAAAAAAATTATAGAATCATTTTGTAGGGATTGAGGTATGTAATAGCTGATGGGCTGTCCTACCTGTTCCAATGGTAGACATTTAATTCAACAGGCAAAATTTCAAGCTGCCTGTGATTGACCTCAGACCCCATGCCTTGTAATTTCAATAAGTCCTTCAAAAGCTTATGCTACTGCTAGCCTTTTTTTTCCAGAGACAAAACAGGATGCAAGAGGCCCAACACACTGCCCAAGGCACACAGCCAGTGAGCACTGGGGCATGGTTGGTTCTGCCTCTGGCTGGGTGCAGGCCTTTCCCTCAACCTGACCTTCACCAGTGCCTCGCCTTCTACCCACCTGCATTCTTAGCTCTCTCTGGGGTCCTTAGGGAGGGACTTCAGACCCATAGGGTTCACACCTTGTTAGAAGATCTCAGATGTGCCCAACTGCCGGGCCTACTGGTCCAGAGCCCTCCTTCTGGCCCAGTTAGAAGCTTGGTACCAATGCCTTGGGTCTCCTCCCGGGGTGAGCTGCAGGGCACATGGTTTACCTGCCAGCGGCCCAGAGTTAGGAAAGCAAACACCATAAATCATCAGGAAGCCTGTGTAAATATTTTATAAAAGGAACAGTAAATAATGCAGCTCCTTAGACGTGCCTGACCCAGTTCATCTGCCACACATCCAGCACCTCTCCTGCCTTACACTTTTTAAATGAATCCAGTGGTCCAGTGCTCAACACCTTTGCATGTACTGTCTGCATGGTGTAGCCTTTGCTCAGGACTAGAACGCTTTTCTCTTTCGTCCTTCACAAGTCACCTTCTGGAGAAAGCCTTCTATGATTTACTGGGTGGGATTGGGGTCCCTGTGGCTCGAATGGTCCCTGGGCTTCTCTCATCTGGGATCTGCTCACTCTGTGTGGTCATTTCCTGGCACTTATGCTGAATCCTGGTGACTTATCAGCTCTTTCTCTGACTGTCTGTTCCAAGAGAGCAAATCTCCCTGGATCTGAGTACAGAGTTTAGTAGGTGCTCAACAAATAATGTTGAGTGATGAAATAAATTACCTTGTTTCATCCTTAAGCAAGTCTGAGGTGCAAGTACTATTGTGTTTATCTTTATTTTACAGAGGACATAACTGAGGTCCAAGGGCCAGTACTGGGTTGAGCTCCATCTGTCAGACCCAAGCCTGATTTTGTTCAAGAACCCCTATGGACCTGGATAATATGGCACACACTTATAAACCCAGCTACTTGGAAGGCTAAGGCAGGAGGATTGCCAAGTTCAAGGCCAGTCTGGACAATTTAGTAAGGTCTGTCTTGAAATTAAAACAAAAATAAAAGGTACTGAAGGACAGGGGAGGTGGTTCGAAGCCTTTGCCTAACATACACAAGGCCCTGAAATCAATCTCCAGGCCCACTAATAAAACAAAATGAACCCCACCTTGGAACTTGTGTCTTTCCCCTGCCAGACTCCAACTTGTCCTGAGGGAAGGACCCTCTGTTTCTGTTCAGGGTAGATCTCAAACTCCTCCTCAGGCTCTGGCACCCTTTGCCTAGTAATACACAAGTCTGAATGGCTGGAAAAAGGCAAAAGAGAAGCCAGAGTCTCATCCTTAACCCGGGAAGGAATGCATAGTATGCAGCTCTGAGGCCAGAAGCTGAGGAAGGGGAGCTCAGAGACTTGCATTCGGAGCAGGTCACAGAGAGAGGTGGACAAAGCTTGATGCGCCTATCCACAGACACTGTGCCACTTTGAGTCCTGGTCCCTAACCAGGCCATTGCAGCCTTGCAGGAACCTGAGACAAGAAGATAGATGATCCTGCATGCCTTTTCCCCATTCTGTGTCAGGCACTGAGAATGAGGACAAAGAAATCAGGGCACAGGCAGTGTGAAGAGGGAAAGGACAAGGACAGCTTTGCGCAAGAAGCCCTGGCCTGACCCCAGCCTGGATCCTTGGCAGGAGGCAACAGAAGGGAAGATAAAGGAGCTTTGATGGATGTGCCAGTTCCATCTGGTTGTCCATGGCTCCACGGAGCTATGTTGAGGATTCTGAGCCATATCCCTTTAGGGTCAGCAAGATGTGCTGCACAATCAGTGTGGCCAATGAGCAGTTCTGCCTCCAGCACAGAGGTGAGCATAGTTGCCACCACAGAAATTTTCTACTCCTTCTTCTCAGCCTTTGGCGGAGTAGGAACTCCATAAAGTTCTGTGGGTTCGTTTGTGCAAGGGTAACACTTACTGTAGAGGAGATGAGAAATATAAACAGACAGTATTTTTACTACTTTACTACTGGGAGTCAGAGAGGAAAGAATGGGAGAGAATATGAAACAGCAAAGGAGAAGTCAGTAAAATGCCCATAAGAACTTCCTGGCAGTGTAGACAGAGAGCTTGAAAGGCAATCACAGCTTGACTCTCACTTGTCAGCAAAGACCTGGAGATTTCCAAGGCAAATCCCAGAGATCCGTCTCAGCAAGGGCCCAGGAAATGCATCCTGCTGCTGCAAGTAGGGCCCAGTGCTTCCTATGCCTAGCAGACTTGGGCCTCCCTACTGGGTCCAGGAGAAATCAAGGGGCACAAAGGGGTCTGGACAGAGCCCTTTTCCTCTTTCAGCTTCCGGAGCTGTGTGAGGAGAGCTTTGCAGGGGCCCGAGCAGGTAGGAAGAGCCAGGCAGGAGGATCCCTCTGGGCTGAGATCTGGGCAGGCTCTGGAGAAGGTGGCAGCGTCAAGAGGGAGCCATACGGTAGGTGCCTGTCATTTGTCACCTCCCCAGACACTCACGCTGCCACACAGGCAGAGCCACACAATACACGTCCAGAAGGGAAACACTGTCCTTCCCCAGCCAGCTGCAGACACTTCCGTGCCACTTGTCTCACTCCACCCAAGCCGGTTACCAGCTCACACTTACTCCTATGGCTTCAATGACAAGCTGGTCTAGTGGTTGGTTTTTGTTTGATTATTTTTTGTGGTACTGAGGATTGAACTCACGGCCTTATACTTACAAGGCAGACAGCGGTACCAGTGAGCTAAATCCCTGGCCCAGCTGGCCTAGTGGTTGCAAACTATGACCTGAAACTCAGAGAGGGCGGGCAAGGCTCCCTGCAGCCCTGTGGCCATGGGCCCCCTGAGCTCTGGGCTGTATGAGGAGCCAGCTGTCCCAGGCCACCTATAATTACCTCTCAGCAGAGCTCTGTAGAACTGGACAGGAGGAGCAATTTTCAGGTTTTTATTTTGATTCCCAAATAGAGAGTGCCCTTGGGCAAGTTCATGCCAGCTGGCTGCTACAAGATAGAGACAAAGGTTGATTTCTTTAGGGAGAAAGTCCTTCTAAGGAGGCTGACCTCTGAGTGCGGGACCCAAGGTTCAAGAGTCTGTGACCTGCACAGACCCCCTTTTCTCAGGTCCCGGGGCAGAAGCTTCTTTGGAGAACATGAGGAGATCTAGTGACAAACACTCTGGGCCTTTAAGACACAGCATGGAGCAGGGAGGTGGAGCTGGGGAGGCACGGTGACCTCTTCATCCTTGGTCTCCTCTGGGCTGCCCTCTCCTCTCTGCCCCTCAGTCACACATGACTTGGTCTTCTACAGAAAGAGACTGGCCAGACTTTCACTGAGATTGTATTGAATGAGGGCAGCTCTGAGCCTGAGCTGTTTCTGGAGCCTCATACTCTTGCCTGTTTGCAACTAACCCTCCTCTTGTGCTCGGATCCTGGCTCCCCAGCAAGAACACATGCATGTCGGGAGCCTTGTCCATTACCCATCCACAATGGCCAGTGTGCCAATGAAGGAAGAGGTGGGGATTTCCCACCCCAAGTGCCTCCCCTTCCAAAGGCAGCAAGAGAGATGAGAACCCTAGGAGTCAGTCTCCAGGTTGGGGAGAGAAGACCTAATGAGCATTTAAGGACATTCCGGGGCATTAGTGCAGGCAAGCTGCTGCTCCCCATTCTGTAGCACATATTCCTGCCAGGGGCATCTGACCTCCCAGGCAAAACTCTGGTGTCTCTGGATCCCAGAGACTTCCAGGCTTGCTCTGCCACCATACTAGGGTGCTGAGAGCTGCAGGGGTCTGGGTCAGCTTCATCCAGTTTGATTTCCATGGAGCCCACCCACCTTGTCTTTGCTAAACAGAAGTCCAGAGTGCCAGGGAAGCCAACAAACATGTTGCTGACAAGTGTTGCTAAGTGCTGTCCCCGGTCACAGGGATGCCACCATGGGAAGACCAGTGTGTGCGGACTACCAGTTGCACACCTGGCCCACATAGTGTGGGGACGTTGTGCATGTGGCAGTGGAGAACAATAGGAGAAGATGCAGGGCACCAGGGGTGATCCTACAGCTGGCGAGGGAACAAAGACATAAAGGATCTAAGCCCAAGTGCTAGAACAGTGGGAGCCCACAGACCCATGAGTACAGTTTTAGAATTTTAGAATTGAGGGCCAGTGGTTCTGGCACCTGCCTCAAAAGTGCAAGATCCCAGGTTTGATCCCGAGTACCAACAAAACAAGACAAAGACAATTTTGGAATTGACAGTGAAGGAAAAGAAGAGTCTTTGTAGTGACCCAGAAAACTCTGAGTGCGTTTGTGCCCTCACCCATGAGTCACCCATGGGCCAGAGTCCACACAGCCCATTATTAAGAGCTGAGCCAACCAAGCTCACAGAGCAAAGATCATAAGGAGTCACACCCGTGTGTGTCCTTCCACACTGGCTGACTTGTGCTCCCAGAGCAGGCCGAGTGGGTCTCAGTCACTTCCTTCAGGTAGGGAAGCTGGACAGGTGGGCAGGTGGCCATATTCGGCCCTGAATTCCCAGCCTACACCTGGCATGAGCATTATTATCTGTGGCAGAGTGCTTTGGTCCCTACCCTGTTGGCCCCTGAGATCCAGGAAGCATTAACATGAATAACAAAGGCCAAAATTTCGGTATTCATGTTTCAGAGTACCCAGTGCACTTTTCTTTTGGCTCGCTTTGTCTGGGAGTCTCTTCTCCAGATCTCCTTCCTTCCAGAGTCTGATGGAAAACGCCCTGGCTGCATGCTTCACTTCTTGTTCTCTTCAGCACGTATTCAGGCCTTGTGTGGGATTCAAGCCCACCAGACCATTACTTCCCAGTTGGACCATGGGTACATGCTACACCAGTGACTAGGCCTCTTGGGCTGCCTCCCTCTTTCCTACAATCATCACCGATGGACCCAGGAGATTTGCCACCCTGGTGTCTTTGCCCAGAGGGCTCCTCCTGACTGTGCTGCCTCCTCAGCTTTCCAGCCACCACCCACTGAGGATTCTTTCTGGTTCTTCCTGGCCTAGTGCTAAGGGCACCTTTCCCCTGAAGCATGCATGGCTCTGTCAGCTCTGGCACAGGGCATGGCACACTGTGACTGCATGGTGGAAAGAATAATGAATTATATTCTCCTCCAGGTTCCACCAGGTCTCCTGCTGGTAGTCACTTTGTGGCCTTATGTCCAGATGGAGAGTTAGATGACATAGTTTGCATTAAGCTTCCAAGAGTTTTAGCTTTTCCTCAGAGGCCCTACTAAGCTTCCCAGGCCCACTTCAAAACACACCTGAAGATAACAAAGTCTACAAAATCATGACAGGGCTACCAGTGATCTGTGGGACGGTCACTTGACTCAGGCACTTGGCTAGACCTGCCTCTTGTCTGATCTTCAAGGAGCCTATGAGGAGCTACAGACATTCCTATTAACAGATAAGGAAGGGAAGCCGGAGAGAGAAGCCACTTGCCCAGAGTCACACAGATGAGTCCTGTGCTCCCTGTAAGAAGGCCCAATGCCTGCTGCTTCCCCAGTCCCCAAGGACACGTCTTCCCTTGGTTACTGCCCTTTGACACAACCTGTGAAGACAAGCATTTTCACTACTGCATTCTGACTTGGTAAGCTGCTCTGGGGCCTGGGCTGCCCTCCAGGCTGGGAGCCCTGCAGGCGAGAAAAAGGGAAGAAGGGTCCCTGGAGGGCAGTCACCCCAGTCTACAGCAAGGAGGAGGCTCTGGCTCAGGATCCACATGGGCAGGAGATGGTGGGCACCTGACCTCCTGAATCTTACTGGACTCCATCCCCTTCAATATCCAGGCTGCCACTCCTGCCCCACCCCCACTCCACCCCATTTCACCATCACTCTGGCAGAATGTTGGCCCCTATTCAAGTTTCCTCGAGGGTTGTCCTGGTTTTACCCCATTAGAACTAACTACGGGCTGCAGAGCTGGCCCCCACCATAGCATCTATCTTTTGTCCAAAAACGTGGCTGGGGACTCTGGTGTACCCCGAACCTCGGCTCCTACCTAAGTCTCCTCCAACCCTAGTGTCCTTGGCAGGAATTTATCCAAATGTCAGTTTCCTCATCTGTGTGATGGGTGGGAAGACTCTCTCTGCCCTGGGTGTAGGCAGTTAGATAGCAGTTAGTTGGCTCTCCTTTCCCTTGAGCCTGGAAGAAGCTCCCAACCAAGGGCTAAAGTGAGACAAGAAAGGGCCACAGGAGTGGGCCCTGTGCCCCCTGAGCTCCCCGCTCCTGTTCACACTCCTGTCAGGTCTTTCAGAGAAGCTGAGCTACCTGCCTGAGGTCACACAGCAAATGAGAGCTGAGCCAGGAAGGTCTACAGCCTAGAAAGACTGAATCACCGGATATCCTACCCGAAAGCCTGAGGTATAGCCTCCCACGGACCTCGGGGCCTTGCCCTCTGCCTGAACTGTAACGTGGCCTTAAGGTCACCTCGGTGAGCCTCTGTTTCGTCACTTATAAATTAGGGCTGGTCTTATTTTACAAGTTGCCTAGGGCATCAAACTCCAGGTTGATTTTAACTGCTCAGCCTGTCCCTGGGGGCAGCCAGTACCATCTGAGTGATAACCTGGTATCTGCTGTTCTCACTTTCCTTTCCTCGCGGGAAAGGAACTTCCCAGGACCCTGCAACAAGTCAGGGCATGGCAGGGTGAAAGCTGGCCTGGTGATGCCTTGCCTGGCATCTCCTTGCGTGTCCCCACAGCTCCCTGATTCTACCATATCACACCACTTCTACACAAACTTGTTCATTTAATGTCCCCAGGTGCATCCCAGTTGAGTAGGAATCTCAGTGGTTGGCTCTTCTCCTCCAAGTTTCAGCCCACATTCAAACAAGCCCCAGAGAGCAGGCCTACCCCTCAGCTGCTAGGCTTCCTTCAGAGATGGGCACAGTTAGGGGACCCAGACAGTGGAAGAGACTAACAGTGCAGGCAACCCAGCTCCCAGCAAGACCTTTAGAGCAGGTGGGCTGGGCTATAGAAGGCATCCCGAGACCTTCGCATCTCCCTGATCACCAGTGCGTTCCATTCCTCAGAGACCTGGGCTGAGGCAGAGGGTTAGGCTGGAGCTTGGCAGCTGGACAGGGACAGGTGAAGAGGCAGAAAGCTGAGGAGGCCTTGGACTGCGCAGTGGGAAGCAGGGCATGCCTTCTTGGAGGAGGTCAGTAAGCTAGAACTCACTTGAAGTGAAAGAAGATATCATCTAGGCATGGTGTGTCAAGAAGAGTGGAAGCCCAGAGGAGAAGCGCTGCAGGGCACCACCAGGAGGGACCGCAGGGACGTCCTCCCGCTAGAGCTCAGAGAGCAGCAGGGCAGGGGAGGAGGGGCTAAGACATGTAGGACTAACAGCACTACAGGACTTTGCCCTTTATTCTGAGAGATCCATGGCCAGCCTCAGGGCCGGGGAGTGAATAGTCCTTGACAGTTGAGGAGGACGGCATGGTAGATCTGAAGAGAAAAACCTGTTAGGGATGGAGAGGTGGATTTCTGCCTAGAGGGAGCTGTATGTGGCCAGACAAGAGACACTGGTGGCCCAGGCCTGCATAGCAGCAGAAGGGACAAATGAATGAATAAATGGAAAAGTCAAGACAGCAAGGGGCAGATATGTGTGCAAGCTTCCAGACAGAAGTGGGTCCTGGCTGAGGTGGGGACCGTTGTGAGGGGTGAGCCCCGTTGAACAGGGGCTAGGGGAGAAGACTGCCCAGTCCAGGCCCACTGGGAACCAGTGCAGGGATTGGCATGCCCTACCCATCTTGGAGCAAGGCTTCTACCTGAGAGAAAATGGTTCCTCTGACTTCCTTTGGGCTATACTTAAGCCACGTGCCTCTACCCACTCTCCCCTTTCCCCATGGCTGTGGTCTGGTTGCCAACTCCCTTCTTGATAGCCTGGGGGAAAGCTCCTTGAAGCCTCTTCCTCTGGACTTCAGTGGCTTGGCGTGAGTGGCGTGGGAGGAGGGGCTTCAGGAACAGGCGTGACCAAGCATTTCTACTACCCCTACCCCGGAAGCACCCTCCACCCTATCATGCATACACTCCAGCCGGAACCTTGTTAGGGTTCACGGAACAGTTCCATTGCAACTCCTCCAGCCCTGCTCTCAGACCCAGACGCCTCAAACACAGGGTGGCCATCCATACTCAAGTGGAGAGACCAGCAGGGCCTCTCTGTCACATGAGGAAGCTAAGGTAGGCATCAGCATGAACTCCTCAGGCATCCTTGTTGTGAAACCCAAGGGCAAGGTGAAAGGCTACCTTACCTTTTTCGCGGTGTCTCAAAACAGGATTTAAGCTCTGCTCTGTACCCAGAGAGCGCTGTGATCTTTGGTTTGGTACCTGCAGCCAGGGCCTCAGTTCTAGCCCATTGTGAGGAAGCCTGAATGGCTACATATCAGAAGTTAGCTGAGACCTAACTTTACACTGGCTCACCTGAGAGTTTAGATTCAGTACCAAGCCTTTGTCCCAAGTGCCAACCCTCAACCAGAAATTACAGCTTTCTCCCACCTCCTGCCTTCCTGCGTGACTGCCTTGTACCCACAGGCCAGAGGGGCTGGTCTGGGAACTGGCTCTATTTCTTGCCCCAAGGCAAACCATTCCTCCCTTTCAGGCCAGCCCAGTGCCCTGGCCACCTGCCTAGACATTGCAGCCACAATAGCCACAGCCTGTGCCTGCAGAAGCCTGTGGGCAGAGGCAGAGCCCAGGCGTGTGAAGGTGGTGGGGTGGGCAGCAGCCTGAGGGCAAGACTCACTCCCTGAAGAAGCCCCTCTCCTGGCAACCTCTACCTCTGCCCACCACAAGCTGCTGGTCATCACTGGAACTCACTGATGTGTCAGAGAGGGTGAAGATAAACAGCTCAGCTGCCTGTCTCTAGTGCCAGACTCAGACCTGGCACTGAACTAGGTACCCCTGTTAATCCAGCCTTAGGGCAACCCAGAGGGTAGGGTTTTGGTGGGGGAGGAAACTGAGGCTGAGAAGGGAGGAGCACTCACTCCACATTCCTGCACGCACGGAGTTGGCATGCTTGCTCTTCTCAGTCTGGAGCTTCTCTCTGGACCTCTCACTTTGGGCGCTGGGCAGGCTCTTGGGAAACAGAGGCTCCCTGCCTCTGTTCCAGGGGCAGAGAACATTCTGGGCAGAGGGCGGGCCTGGATGGCAGTGGGCAGCCTGGCAGAGGTATTCTGCGTCCCAGGACCTCTCCGACCTCGGGAGGACTCTGGGCGAGGCTGCTGGCTGTGTGGGTACCTCACTCAAGCTCCGCTGGTCCAACTGGCCCAACCACTTCTCTAGCACTGCCCACTGCCCCTGCGCACGGCCATGCCAAGCTGGCAGAGACTGGGTGACGTCTGTGTCAGGGCCCTCTGTCGCCCCTTTCCAGTCCCACAGGATGAAGGGGTCGCGAGCTCCAGGCCACTCTGCTCAGGCTCTGTGGCCTCAAGAACAAATGCTAACACTCAGTGAGACCATGTAAGGTAGGCCTGTCAGGGAGATGCAGTGACCTGTGCAGTTCTAGAGAATTTGGTTTCCTCTGTAAACCTTTCTTGCCATTCTATTTGCTTTCAAAGAATTTTTTTTTTCAACAGAACAGCCATTGTGTATCTTTTCTAGGTTTCTTTTCTTTCTTTTTTGCAGTACTGGAGATTGAACCTAAGACCTTACATTTGCGAGACAGGCTCAGTGCCAATGAGCTAAATACCGGTCCCATTTCTAGGTTTCTTGCCCACCTCTCATCCCACATCCAGCTCCCTGTCCGCAGTTTTCTCAGTTTCTCCGATCCTCACAGTCAGGACCTCGGTAATGCCATCCACGAAATGGGCATGCTCAAATTTCGCCGACTTTCCTAGACCAACAAGGAACCCGGAAGCGCGAGAAGAAAGAGATTAGGAGAGAGCAAAGCCTCTCCAGCCACCAGGTGGCTGCCGACCCGCGAATAGACCCACATCTTTTATAGCCTGGCCTGCGTCACGTGGCTTGGAGGGCACCCCCCCCCCGCCCCCGCCCGGAAAGACTTTCCTGGGACGGGGCGGGGAGGAGCAGAGTCTCGGGCCGTCCCTCTGAGCGCTGCTGTGCCACACCCGCTGCGGGGAGGGGGCCGCCGAGGTGCGGGTGCCTGGGGGCAGAGTGTGCGCGGGCGGCTCAGGGGATGGGGACGGGGACGGGGACCTCCAGGGGAGCCTCAGCTGCAGGAGCTGCTTTGTGAGCTGTGCGGGGCTGGGCAGTCAGAGCCGCGGTCTGTGAGACCCCTGGGAGAGGCAGGAGCACTGCTGGAAGCACGGTCCTCTCTCTTGCCATAGGTATTTCTTACATTTGACCCTAAAACAGATTTGTTGAGGAACGAGCTGGAGAGGAGAGCTCAGTCTGGCCAGGGTCGGTCTCAGCAGTGCTGTCTGACTGCCCCACAACCTCCCCGGGCGGTTTTTAGTTCAGCTGTGTTCCACGGAAGAGGAAACCCAGGTGGAGTGGAGTCACATGTGGGCCAGAGCCTACCACTACCCTAGTTCCTTCAGCTCCTCGCCTGGCACTTCCCTGACATGGGGCACTGCCTACAAGGCCACTTCTTTCTGACACTGTCCTTGCGTGCCTCTCTCCTAGTGCTGCAGTACTGGTGTCCGTGGCACAGCCCGGGCCTGCCCCAGGTGCTCTTCCTTCCACACCATCCAAACAGGATCTGCCAGGCTCTGATGCACCAGTCCTGCTGACCTATGCCTCCCTTGCCAGAAATAAGAACCCACTCTCCGTGGCCAGGCTGGTGCTCTGGGTGTGACAGAGCTGATTGATCCTGGTAGCCAAAGCCCTGGGGACACTAGAACGGTGACTCCTGTAAGCCAATTAAACCTTTACCCCTTTAAAAAAGTGGCAGCCAGAAACAGAGCAAGAGGCAGAGTCCAGCTGTTGGCAGAGATCAAATGGGGACCTTGTCCTGCCTCCATCTTGGTGGGCCTCTTGGGCAGGTGGTGGTCCAGGTTCTTCAGGTGCTGTTGAATGCTGGATTTCCCAGTCATGGTTGTGGCTTTTGAGTGGAGCAAGGGTGACAGTGGTGAATTTATTTTCCTCTGGACAAATTTGGGGAACCTACAGAGGAACAGCCTTGGGTGGATGCTACCCATTTCTACCCGCTTTTTGTTTCCTTGGTTGTAGACTTGGAGGAAAAGAAAGTATCACTTCTGGGAAGTTGTGAGCCCAGCCCTCTTTGGGGATTTACACCCCGTGTCATGAGAGGCCACTGAGAACTTTTTCAAGGCTGACAGCCTACGTCCTGGCACAGTGACTATACCCAGAACCTGGCTGATGGAGACAGGCACGGGGCAGGTGTCCACCCTGGCTGTGATTCTGTGTAACATCTCACTCAGCCCTTATTCATCTGCTTTCCTAGATGAGCACTCAGGCTGGAAGAGGTGTGGTCACTTGCTCAGGGCCATACAATTAGATAGATGTGACCCAGTCATGGGGCACGGAGGCCAGCTCACCCGCACCAGGCCCTGGACCACCCTGTGTGTACCCAGAAGCAGCTCCAGGGTGTTGTAGCTCCAACCATGCTAGGCTTGGACCCCTGAACCCTACACAAGCCTGCTCCCTCAGGGCCCCTGGGATCCAGGGTGCATCTTTGAAAGAAAACCAACCCACACCCTACTGCTGCCCTTCCTAGAGCATGGCCAGGATACCCTTTGCCCCTCTGCCCCAGTTGGAGGAACTTATGTGCCCCTTGGCATCTCCAGAGGAGAAGAAAGACTGGCTGAGGCCAGTATTTGCTTGAAGGCCTGACCTCATGAGTTCGTGTGATTCCCAAGATCAGGAAAATGCTTCTTGCCAGGTATCCTTTTTGTTCCTACAATACTAATCTACTCTAAAGCACTGGCTTTACATGGGGTATTTTTCTTCTTTGTGAGGTATTTGGCAATGTTTAAAGATATTTTTGTCTGTCTTAAACTGCAAGGGGCAGGGGGGTTGCCACTGACTTATAGTAGATAGAGGCCAAAGATGCTGCTAAACATCCTACAGTACATCCCACAGGAACCCCCACAAAGAATTATCTAGCTAAAAGGCCAGTTGTGCTGAGACTGAGAACCCCTGATGTATGGGTTGAGGGGCCAGGCAAGGTTTGGTCTGAGTCCTCTCTCTGTCATTTAGTAGCTGAGTGAGGGTTCTTAGGCAAGTGCCTTCACTCTTGGTCTCAGCTTGGTCATCACCAAAAAATGGCATTAACAGCATCCCTCACATCTTGGGGGCTTGAGGACTTTACAGACTGCATCTGTTCAGCACCTAGGACAAAGTCTGGGACTGGGAAGGCCCAGGCAGTGATGGCCATTAATCTTCCCTCTCTCTTCCTCAGGTAGAAGGCAGCATGTGGGAACATAGGTCTGCTGGCTGGACCTGAAGCTCCCAAATGGCTAACCCTCCCTCTGTGGTCCTGGCACAGGCTAGGCCTATCGCTGCTGAAGGAGAGGTCGCTTTGGCCACTGTCAACCTGGGGGAGGGGCCAGAAAGAAGACCTAACCCCCTAGGGGTCTTCACCTGAAGCTCATCCTGAGCATGGTTCCCTCCAGGCCAACCCCAGGGAATCTAACAAATCCGGTTCCTTGGATCAGGGAAATGCCATAGATTACAACTGGGCATTAGGGAGGAGTAGCATTTGAGTGGCCACAACCAACACTGGTAGAGATAAGGAGGTGGGTAGGAAGTGGCCCAAGAAATAAATACGGTCAAAGGGGCCTGGCTGTGTTTTCAACTGGGAGCCTGTTACCTGCCAGGTTTTAACAGCCTTCCCACCTTTCCACTGGGATGGCTTGAGAAGACCAAAGCCTGTCCAGGGGCCGCCTCTGCTACAGGCCCCTGGTTCACCTCAGGCCAACTTCCATCCCTTGGGCCTCAGCTGGGAAGAATTCTTCACGAGGCTGGGGACTTAGAATCCTTTTCCTTGTCTTCTGGGAAGTGCGATTCCTTTGGGTAAGAATGGCATAAAGGCCTGCGCAGTTTATGAGCTTTGTGGGGCAGGGCATAAACCTTGGACTCCAGTTAGAGCTCAGCATTTGGACCCTGGGGATGCTCGGCAACCAATGAACGAGTTCTAGCTAAAAACCTTTCTTGTCTGGGAAAAAAGTTTAGGCCCTTGCCTAGGCGGTGGGTGCTCTGGAGGTGGGAAGGCTGGGAGACCCGGTCCCAGCAGCTCGCAGAACTGGAGAAGCAGCGCGGCGGGAGCCGAGGAGAGCCTGCAGCCCTGGAGTCTCGCCAGGGCTGTCTCTGGGCAGGGCAGGGACGGGCAAGACTGTCGGCCGGCAAGGAGCCTGGCCCCCCGTGCTGCGGCCAACAGGAAGCGAGGGAGGGAGGCCCGGCTAGGCGGGCCGACTGGCCAGCGGGGAGTCCCGGGTGTGGGCGCCTGGAGCCGGGGAACCCCCGCCGGCGCCTCCTGGGCTAGTGTGGATTGCACCCCCGGCCTCAGCGAACTCCCGTGAAAAACAGGGTCCCTTCAAAGGGTGATTGGCTTTCCACCAAAGAGCTGTACAGAGAGCTGGTGAGGGAAGGGCGGTGAGGCCACAGAAGGCCTCGCGCACAGAGACCTGGGCTCGAGGGACGCCCCCCCAGTTCTAGTGGGGCGGGGCCTCGGGGCCACGGGGCGGGCCCTGGGCGGGGCGGGCCCTGGGTGGGGCGGGGCTGCCGGCACCTGGGTGAGGTCGCGCCGCCCCTCCCCTTCGCACTTCCGTGTGCAGCGGCGCGGGAGCTGGAGCGGGAGACGTCGGCAGCCAGGATACCCTGAGGACCCCAGGGATCTGCCGCTGGCCGAGACTCGGACCGCGCCTCTGAGCCGCGGGTCCAGTCCTGGGCAGGCCCGTTCCGAGCTCCGCTCACGCGCGCGAAGGGAGCAGCCCGAGGAGCCAGACCCCGACCGCGGCGACCCCGGGCGCCCGGCCCTGGCCGGGAGGTGAGTGAGCCGGGCGCGGGATCCGGGCTGCCTCGAGGGCTCAGAGCCCTTGCCTTCTCCTCCCTGCTTCGGTTCCCGTTTCCGAAACTGAGCAACTGAGCTGCGGCAAGCAGAAGTCCCGCTGCGCGAGACCCGTGGTGTGTCGGTGCCCTCCGACGGTGGGCCCGAGGGCCTCCGCCCCCCCCGAATCTCTGGGGTCCCCCGGCCCGCCGCCCTCCCCGCGGTGTCCCCGGTGCGCTCTCCTGGGACCCTCTTGCCTGTCCCGATCCTCCCCTCGGTCCTGCCCTCCCGAGCCGCGGCACCGCCCTCCGCCTGCTCGTCCCTCCTCTCTACTCTCTCCCAGCCGGCCCAGGCCAAGTCACCGCCGCGCCTCGCCGCGCTCCCTGGGTCTCAGCCGGGCCGACCCGCGCGCCTCCCCCTCGCCCTGTCTTTTCTTGCGGTCCGAGGTCTTTCTGCCCTGGCTCCGGGCTGGGCGTGGCCCCAGTTTCTGCCAGCCTCTTCCCGCCCCTCCCTCCAAGCCCCCTCCAAGCCCCCTCCGCGACGGCCTGGCCGGTGGGTCCCAGCGCCTTGCACCCAGATGCTGACGCCGCTCTCCTCGGGACCCGAGTGAGGAGAGGGCCGGCAGTGGGGCGTCCTGCTGGCGGGCGGTGGAAGGAGAGGAGGTGAACTCCATCACAGCCTCTCTACTTCCCAAGCTCTAGTGTGTGTGTGTCTTTGTCTCTCGTGTTTTCACTATGGGACTTTCCCGTGTGTATATCATCTGTGACTTATCCTGAGGTTCGTGTGTATACTGTGTCTTGGTGTGTTGTCTCCAGACTACCCTCTTTGTGTCTGGAGGGGCCTGTGTTACCTACTTGAGTATATCATGGTGACCATGAGTACTTTAGATCTTTAAATTATGGGGAACTTCTGTTGGGCTGCTAATTCACTAGGCTGATGGGTGTGTTTGTATAACTGTATGTGCATGTGGGTGTGTGTGTATAAGAGAGAACTCAAATTTGGTTCTTCCTCTCCGTCTGTCTCTGAGCTGCTGTGACCAGGCTGACCTGGTGCAGAAGGAGGGGACTGGTCCCTTGAGTTTCCTCATTCCTGCTGGGGACTGGGCTGAGGTGTGGTGGACAGGCCAGCAGAGGGCAGCTTTGTGGCAGAGAGAGAGAGAGAGTGTGTGACATGGAGGAGTCTGGATGGCTATAGAATGCTGCCAGGGCTCCGATGTGTGGCAGGACTGTTGTGGAGGTGACATAGTGTGGGGCTGTGGTAGGCCTGTGTGATCAGTAGGAGACTTGCAGTGACAGTGAAACTGCAAATGTGTTTGTGGGGAGTAACTGTGATTATAGGGAGCCCAGAGTGGCTGAGTGTGTGTATTAGTGGCAAGGAGGGTGTGTGGTGACATTGTCAGGAAGGATGGTGAGAGCCCCACTGTGTGAGCATGCGGGAGACAGGTTGTGGTTTTGCTCTCTAGGAATGCAAGGCCAGGCAAGGCTGCTGGGGAGATGAGGAAAGCAGAGTCAAGTGTTGGGCTATTTAGTTTTAGGG
>PVIC010021075.1:0-28898 GCA_004025085.1 Thryonomys swinderianus | reverse complement strand
CCAAAGGGAGGGAGGGAGGGAGGGAGGGAGGAGAAAGTCATAAGAATTCCCTTATGTTAGAAAAATTGACAAAATAGCTCCTCACTGGTATTCTCATGGCAAGGAAATACACTTTTTTTTCCCTTCAAGGAAATATATAGTAACTTTACCCCCAAATCCTACATTCTAATTGCATTAGGCAGAGTATATCTCCAGTATTGTCATTCTATTAGAGAATTTGCAATAAATCTTAATGATACATGCAAATCAACAATCTAAGGATCCATTATAAGATTGTCTGTTACCATTTGTTTCCAGCAATTTATATGATTTCTTACCTCCTGCTGGTAAAAAGCTCTAGAAGACAGGAAACTCAGTATTGGCTTTTTGTTTTCTTAATAGTAAGGAATATTCAAGTGAAAGGGGAAGGTTAGGGGGAAAATGTTGCTTTTTTTCTATACTTACATTACAGTTTTCAGACTCTTTCATAACCTGGCAGAATTCTGAGCTTTTGATTTGAAAACCACCTAGCAATAGTTAAGTGTGGATGTTTTCCCTTCATTTCCCTTGCCTTGCTGGCCCCTCCTCAGGGAAGCTGTGTCTCAACACTGAGAGGGGAAAAGCACAGGGCAGGGGCTGAAAACAAGCTGGGGAGGAAAAACACCTGTCAGATGTGTTTCCTTCTTCTAAGAAATCAACGGTGCCTCCTCCACTTCTGTCTCCAGGTTGTTGAGTCATCTTGCAACTAAGAAATCTTAACTTCTGCTTGCAAGATGTGGCTTGTTGTGCACATATAATACAGAGTTTGAGAGTCATTTGTGCTATTAAACTGTAAGTTCCTGGACAGGATCCATGACTTATTCATCCATGCAGTCTCCAGACCCAGCACAGTGTGGAACTCCAATTGAACTTAATTTCTCAAATTGAATTCAGTAAACCAGACCAATTACTTACACACTTATCATTACCCTTATCTTTTAATACCTGTATAAACATGGCAAGCAGGCTGGCTCTGTTGGCAGGAAATAATAGATATCTACACAAAGAAATAAGCACTGGGTGGGGACTGGAGTATATGTACAACAATCACAGAGTTTCATGTTGTTTCCAGTGTGTCACACGGACAGGTTTGAAATAACACCATGTGGGTTATAACAGTGAGTATGATTTGGAAGGCACCTGGCAGTATCATGCCAGCTACTTCCCATCAACAAGTTCCCTAATTTGAATGTCATATTTGGGGAAATACCTGTGGAAGGCAGCGACCCATATAACCATAAGAAAACAAGGGTAGTACCATTTGTACCCCTTTCCTCTGTCCAGAAATTGGTTATTTTCTTTGTCCTATAAACGTAGCAAGAGATAAGTTTTCCAAATTTGATCGAATGACCAGTGGAGACTGGTTTGCAATTTTAATCCTAGCTTCTCAGCAGAGAAATAAATGGGCTTTCTCAGCTTGTGTTATTTTCTTTCTGTGGCCCAATATTTGAGCCCCAGGGGAGGGGACAGGCAGTTATAAATAAGACTGTGCGGGACTATTCTTGGCTGGGATAGCAGTTCTCAGAGGAGGGAGGTAGTGGGCTGGGCCGATAGACCAGAAGGCTTCTAATACAATTATTTTTAAAAAAGGAATACTTGGCCAGGTGTGGCGGCACATACCCATCATTCCTGCACTTGGAGGCTGAGGCAGGAGGAGCGCCACTAGTTCAAGGTCAGCCTGAACTATATAGTGAGACCTTGTTTCCAATAAACAAATAAATAAACAAATAAATAAAATTTTCTAAAAGGAACATTTACTCCTGCCCCAAAAGAAAGATACAAAATGAATAGGCCAAGGGACAAGGCAACCAAAGAACAGTATTTGCAAATTTATGGATAGCATTTGAAGTGGATCAATGGTTCTCATAAATATTCATTCATCTGGTAGCACACACACAAAAATCTCATAGGTTTTTTAAAATTAAAATCTGCCTTTCAGAACTGAATTCAGGAGTGGCTGTGACAAAGAATACCTGCCCAGCATTTCTTCCCTTCTTCAACAAAAACAGGTGGGGCAGTTTTAGGCACAGCTCAGCGAGCACATTTCCCAGCCTTCTGTGCAGCAGGGTGTCCCCCAGTGACTGTATATTGAACTTGTATATGAACAGCAGGACTTTCAGTAGCATGTTTTTCAAAAAGAGGTGTGCACCTAGCAGACATCCGTCATGCTCTCCTCTCCTTACCCTTCTTGCTGGCGGGAGCACCAACTCGGTAAGTAGGTCTCCATGATCTACTTGGGAACATGGGGTGACCTTGGAGATGGTAGTCACATGAACAAAGATGCTAGGGCCAGGACGACATCATGGAGCTGTGATAGCATCCCTGTCCTGCTTCATGATGAATAAACCCACTTTTGGTTAAACCATTTTTATTTCCCTTCTTTATATTTAGTAAGAGAATACAAATCCTAACTAGCTTAAGAGTCTCCACTTAGTGGGGGGCACTGCGTGGCTGGCTGGCAGTGACTGATCGAAACACTCCAGGCCTTGTGGTTGTAGCTCAGCAGCACAGCGCATGCCAAGGCTGTGCAAAGCTCTGGATTCAACCCCCAGTCTCCTCCATTTATGACATGACCCGCCGCTGAGACTAGTTTGTCCTGGTCTTGCCCATGTTTCCATGGTGGGTTAACTCCATTAAGACAGAACGATAAACAGTTGAGATGAATAAACCAGTGTTCTCAGTTTTAAAACCCTCTGTAGAATTCCTTTTAATTAATGAGAATGTGCCTTGAGGAGCTGCAGGGAATGAACCTGATGGATAGCTTCAGCGGCCGGGCTCTGCAATCCATCTCGGTGTTTGAGCTCCGGCCCTACCTCCCAAAGGCTGCTCCCAACCGATGACGGAAGACGGTGGCAGGGAGAATAAGGCAGATGCTTTTGGGAGGGTCATGGGATGCTTCCGATGCCAGACTTGGGCTTGAGCATTCCCTGGTGGCCTTGCTAAACTTTGTTTTATTTTGTCTTGTTCGCAGTGCTGAAGGGCTGAACCCAGGGTCTCACACACGCGAGGCAAGTGCTCTGTCACTGAGCTACACCGCTGGCCCAATTTGTATTTTTCTGTTTTTCTGAGACAAGGTCTTGCTCTGTTGTCCAGTTATTCTCCATCTTCAGGACTCAAGGATGGTCCTCCTTTGCCTCCAACTTCCAAGCCTGCCCAGTCTTCCTTTACACCTCATGGTGGCTTAGGATGCTTCCACCCAAACTTTTCTCCAATTCTTTGGGGGAAAACTCGTGGAATGCCAGACTCTCACCTCTCCATTTTCTCTTCCCTCTTTAAAATGAGGGGAAAAATGGGAGAAAGACATAACCACTGAGGACTAGGGATGTAACTCAGCGTTAGAGTGCTTGCTTAGCACACAGTGGCTCCTGGGTTCAATTCCCAGCACCGAAGCTTCAACTACAGAGCAAACCAAACCAAAACACACATCACAGATTTTGAGGGGAGGCACAGGCAGTGAGCTTTGCTCAAAACCTGAGCTACTAGGCAGAACGAGGGGTGGGAGCATGTGTCTCTCTTACGTGAGGTCACACCATGGATGAAAGTATGAGAAAGTGAGGAGGGGCTCTGGCTCACTCAGTGTTCAGGAAATGAGGCTGACCCTGCTTTGCCATCTTCGACATGTGGGAGGAAAGACTGGAAGGTTACATGGAGCTTTTCTATGATCTGGCCCCAAAATGCGAAGCATCCCTTTCGCCTGTATTCTGCTATCCAGGACTCCTTCACCTGAGATGCAGCTTTATCTGATCTAGTTGCATGGATCTGGGGAACAGCTAGCCAGTTCCCACCCTCTCCTTTTAGAGGAGGAATGTAAGGAACAGTGGGATTCTGGTTTCCTCAACAAAGGTGATTTTTTTTTTTTTTGAGACAGGGTCTCGCTTTGTAGTTCACGCTGGCCCTGAGCTCACTATGTAACCCAGGCAAGCCTCAAACTCAGCAATCCACCTGTTTCTGCCTCCCAAGTGGTGGGATTACAGGCGTGAGCCACCATGTCTGGCACTATGGTATGTGGTATTGATAGCTGGTGGGCATGAGTCTCCACGTCCAGCATTGTATGTGGTGCCCAGGGATCGAACTCAGGACCTTGTGCTTGCGAGGCAGGTGCCAGAACCACTGAGCTAATCCTCCAACCCAAGGTGATTTATTTTTAAAGGACAACTCTACACAGTGATTTTCTTTCTTCATACTCTGGTTATATCACTTCATTAAGAAGTACCCATTTTTAAGGCAAAATGGAATATAAAAGAGTATTTTATCATAGCTAAACTGCCTTAACCTCAATTAATTTACTTAGATTTGTCATATCATGAAGTATTCCCAGATCAGTTTGAAAAGACTGCGAAGCTGCCTGATCAAAATTCTGATTTCTTACTTATAGGCAGACTATAGTTCAGGTCCAGATGTTGAATGGGGGAGCAGGTAGCAACTTTTACACTTGATCTTAGCCAAAAGGCCTAGAAGCAATTCAGGTAGCAACTTTTATCTTGTGTTTCATAAGCATGTCATGTGATAAGATGAATTATAGTTTATAAAAATGCACCAGTAGATGACAAGCCTTGACTGTGTGTTGACCCTGAATAAAAATGTATTTGTGATTTAATCAAGTTTTCATGAATTTGAATATTAGGATGTTTTGCAAATTCAGAATAAGCATTTCAATGTGATAACAATACTGTCAAAAACATAATCCAGCTGGGCATGGTGGCTCATGCCTGTAATCCCAGCACTCGGGAGGCAGAGACAGGAGGACTGTTAAGTTTAAGGCTTGCCTGGGCTACATAGTGAGCTCAGGGCCAGCCTGAACTACAAAGTGAGACCCTGTCTCAAAAACAACAACAATAAAAAAACATAATCCAACCATGTAACTTTTACTTTTAGGGTTGCATTAAGTAAAATTAAGTCTTTACTTTGAATATTATCATTTTGGGGAAAGGGGAATAGGAATATACATAAAATTTTCTCAGTAGCAGGGCTGGGGATTTAGCTCAGTGGTTCCGGATGCCTGCCTCGCAAGCACAAGGTTCTGAGTTTGATCCCTGGTACCACATACCACACACACACACACACACACAAGTCTTCCTTGACTGTCAGCATACAGTGTTCTAATATGTATTAGCTATTGGCAATTCTAGCCACTTAGGAACACTTGTAGTGTCCCAGTTCTTCCAGACTGCTACCTACTGCATGAGACCACAGAAGTCATAATTTTTTGACTAAAGATGACATTTGCAAAGAATAGCAGAGTAACTAAAGCCAACTCTTTTTGAGTTTGGTTTTATAGTACCTGCCATTCAAGAAACTCACTTACCAGTAACACTTTACGAATTCAGCACTTCAGATTCAGAAAGGATCTTAAAGGTCACCTAGTCCAACCTTTTCATTTCACAGCAGAGAGAACTGAATCTCAAGAAAGCTAACAGTTACATCAATAATTACATACATGGGAACGTTTGGAAGCCTATTTCATCCATCCATCCATCCCCCAACAAATATTTATTGAGTGTTCACTGTGCAGACATTTGCTTGATGCTGACCATATAATAAGAAACAAAGTGAGACATGCCTTCTGTTCTCCCAAAATACAAAAATATTAGTGGATTATGAGCATTGCTAAGAAGGAGAACTCTACTGTTTTGAGAGCAAACAGCGGAGGTGGACCTTGTCTGGTAGGTGAGGGTGTCAAGGAAAGCTTAATTTAGGTCCTGAAGTATAAGCTGAAAGGTGAAGGTTGAGGCAAAGAGCAGGAAGAATGCACCATGAGAAGCCATGCGTTACAAGAGAGGTAAGAACATTATGTAGGTCGGAACATGCTTCCCTATGGGGGTGCAAGGTAGGGGCTAAAGACAAAGACAATCTTTCAATCTAATGACTTAATGGAAATGTGTGAGGTGTGGGCTGGGCCCACCATTTTTGCCATGACGAAGTGCCAGGCAGGGCACTAGTGTGAAAGCCTGAGGAACTGGTGAGAAACCAAAACTCTGGTGGCGCTACGGGGGCCATCATATCTCACCTGAGTGAAGAAACAGTGTGGAGCCATGTAGTTACAGTTTCTATGATTTGAGTGAATTAAAAATTGGTATTTGGGGCTGGAGATTTAGCTCACTGGTTCCGGCATCTGCCTGGCAAGCGCGAGGTCCCTCGTTTGAGCTCTAGTAACCACATACAACAGTACCGGGTGTGGTAACTCACACCTACCAGCAATCAGTGCCACATACCACAGTGCTGGGCATGGTGGCTCAAGCCTGTCATCCCAGCACTCGGGAGGCAGAGGCAGGAGGATTGCTGAGTTCGAGGCTTGCCTGGGCTACATAGTGAGCTCAGGGCCAACCTGAACTACAAAGCGAGACCCCGTCTCAAAAAAAAATTGGTATTTGGTCATCTGTAACCAAGTAGGAAATCAACCAAGTCAAAATGGCAACTACTGTGTTCTTGATGTGATGCTTTCCATTTAATCAATATTTGCTAAATCTAGCGCTCCTTTTAATCACTATGTGGATAGAATGCCTCCAGTATTTATTTCGGTCCTACTCAGCCTGGCTCGTCTCCATAATTCCGAGGAGCATCACCCTTTTTTAAAGAAACTGTTTCTGTCCTTGCTAATGGCCCATTAATACCATGAATCTATCTGATCTCAAATTTTACTGTTAGTACTTTGGTTGTGTCTTTTGCTACTTCATATCCTTTCGTATATTACATGTCAAACTTTGGGATACATATGAATGAACAGTGAGCTTGTTAAAGGACATTTCTCTCATACATCACAGGTGCACATGTGGAGGAATCCTGCATATACTATATCACATAGGATAAGCGATAAGTGCTCACTTCACTAATTGAATTAAAAGTCCAAAAGGAATTGGGGATTCCTACAAGGGTCTAAAAATGGACACCTCTTTCACCATGTCCCCACTGTTGCCATAACTGCTAAGTATCTAGGCTGAGATACTGCATGCTTAAAACACAGCCAGCATTTTTTTTTTTTTTTGTGACAGGGTCTCACTTTGTAGTTCAAGTTGGCCCTGAGCTCACTATGTAGCCCAGGCAAGCCTGGAACTCAGCAATCCTCCTGTCTTTGTCTCCCGAGTGCTGGGATGACAGGCATGAGCCACCACACCTGGCACTGCGGTATGTGGTATTGACTGCTGGTAGGTGTGAGTCACCACACCCAGCATTGCTGTATGTGGTTACCGGGGATTGAACTCAAGACCTTGCACTTGTGAGGCAGGCGCCAGAACCCCTGAGCTAAATCTCCGGCCCCAACAGCCAGCATTTTTGATGACCTTAGGTAACTCTGATGAGGAAAACCAAATCTTGTGTTTGAAATTCACATAACTAAGAATCAGTGTTTCTTACACATTATATATTTCTGCTTTCATTTCCTTCAATTTTGAAGTCATGTCTGTTCCCACTGAGTTTTGGTTTTTGATTCAATGGGAAGCACCTTGTTGTGAAGGTAAGTGGTGATGTTCATTCTTGTGTGACAGCTGAATTTCAACAAAGTGCTCATTTTTTCCTCTTTCCTCTGGCCCAAGTCAAGCCTTGCCCTATTCACCCCTACCTCCCATACACATACAGAGCCCTCTCTGACCTTGGTTGCAGAAATAGACAATCTTCCAACTTCTTTCTCTTTTCCTCCTCTGTCTCCCTCCTCTCCTCTTCTTCTCTTTCTTCATCTTCTTCCACATAAGTACCATCTACTATTTAGCTATACTCTCAACTGCTCTAATTTTGTTTACACACACACGTACACACACACACACCCTCACATGCACACTTGGCTTTTTTCAATTTTATATGTGCAAATGGCAAGTTTAACAAAATACTGAAGAAGTTAATAAAACTATAAGAATTCTCACAAGCCCTGGTAATACTGGTTAATTTTTCCCTCTTTACTCTGTTGGTAATGACTGGATATTTTTCTAAGGTTATGAAGATGGTTGAATACTCAGCACCTAACATGGAACAGATGAGATGGACAGAAGTTTCTTGGTTACACACAGTCTGGAGGAAGAGGACACCACATGCCAAGCATTCAGAGAACCAGGGGCTGTGGGAGGCACACTTTGTAGTACCGAGGTGACTAGGTGACCCCTAGTTCCTGCAGGAAAATAGAATTGAGTCCTTTGAATAGTTGTGTAATCTGGGAGGGGGTTGAAACCTTCTATTCGGAGATAAGCAGGAACTATGTAGTTCAGGTACTAAGGAGGATTGTTTAGCTTGGGCACTTTATAGGAGCTGAGTTGGGGGGGTGAATTCTTAGTTAGCCATCGGAGATTATACCAATTTTATCAGAGGTTAATGTAGCATAATGCTAATTTTAGGCTTTATACCACAGGGTCTCTATTTTATCCTTTTAAATGTAAATTGTGGACTAGTCTAGATCTTTCTCGTTCCTAGCTCATCTACTCAGTGTTACTTTGGGTGTATAGCTTACTTAATAATTTTCTCTTTTCATCTCCATTTTACTACTGTAAGCTTTCCAAGTTGGATTACAGTATGCCAAAGCTCTTTTGGTTCTGTGCTTGCCCTAAATTTGAATGATTAGATAATAATAATTAAAATAGGTTGACTGTTTACATGCTTAATTTTGAAGCTCTTTATCTACTCTTTTAAGTCTGGTTCCTTAGAAACAAAGCTTGAGGTAAGAAGTCAGATGTGTGGGATATAATGCCGGGCCCTCTTCAGGAAAAAACTTTAAGTGAGAGAGGAAACAGGGCACAGAAGGGAGCAGGAGAGCTGAGCAAGGATGTAGTCTAATTTCTTAGAGTGAGGCTCTGGAGCATGATCACACTTTGAAGTTATCTCTGCCTGGAAGGGAGGGGTCTTTTTCATACAGTCATTGGCTGTGGGCTATGGAATGGGTGGTTGTGATCAATTTAGGACAGTTCTACTGAGGAGGGTGGCTGGGGAATTAGGGCACTGGCCTGCAAGTTGGGATGTGGGTAGATGCCAATTGTATCTAATACTCATACATGACTTCATTTGACCTCCTCAAACAAGGTTAAAGGCACATATGATTATCATCCCTAGTTTCCAGATGAGGAAATTAAGGCATAGAAAAAGTATGGCTGAAATCAAGTCAGAATTCCAATGCAGACAGCCTAGTTCCCATTTTTTAAAGTATTATAGAGGAAGCACACCCAAGAATTCCAAAGTCTCTTCTAGCTCTTTTACACTTTTAATGTTCTTCAACTCATGAAATATGCATTGATCACTGATACCCTATAGTGTTGTCTTTACGGGAGTGTTTCATTAAAAAGCCCACATTACATTATGTCCCACTTTGCTGGAGGCTTTGATGTTGAAAGCCAGTTGCAAAACCCTGGGCTCATTTTGTCTGGCACTTGAAAGTACATAATTAGTTATGCATACCTTTTTGGATTCAGTTCCAAACTGTTTGATGAGTTTGTTCTTCTTAACTCACTTTGTGAGAATTTTCTACTTATAAAATGCATATTTTAATGAGAAAATGTGATGATGAATCTTCATCTAAGTTAATAATTAAGAGGTATTGTGCATAGGAGCATCATTTCAGCTTTCAGCCTTTTTTTTTTCTCATGAGCATTTTTATCCTCAAGCAGTAACTTGAAAGAAAATGGCTAAAGATATTTCTTGATAAGACTGGACAGTTAGTCATCCCAGGTTTTTGGTCAAAAAAAAGAAGAAGAAGGTGAGGGAAATAGCTGTAAACAATGGCCATTTCAAAGAGGAAGATCCATTTTAGGATTTCTCTTCCTTGTTTAATAGAAAAAGGGTGGGCATTGCTATGGTCCAGTTATAGTCTGAGTGTCCTCCAAGGGTTCATGTGTTGAAATTTAATCCTCACTGTAAAATATTAAGTGGGTGGAAACATTTGGTGATTAGAGGTAGGGCTTTTGCAAAGTGATTAGACTTAGATAAGTTTATTGCAACATGGTCCCATGATTGAATCCTGGTGGCCTTGTGACGAGATGGGACAAGACCAGACAAATACACTTACATTCTTTGTCTCTTGCATGTGACACTGTGAACCACCATGGGATTCTGCCAGCAAGGTCATCATCACATATGGCTGCTTGACTTTCTACCAAAACCATGAGTCAGAATAAACCTTTTCTTCAAAAATATCTTCCTTCAAGTATTTTGTTATATTAAAAACAGGTTAACTAATGCAAGCATCCATCAGCAGTAATCCCTAGAGGAGGGCAAGATCGTTAGGTAGGGTGATTTTGAACCTAAGTTTTTCAAAACTTTGATTTCACTTATTTTAAAAATAGATAACATATCACTTGATTCAAAAGGGTACTATGATAAAAAGTCTTCTTCTCTATCCTGCAGGTATACAGTCCTCTTTCCCAAAGGCAACTAGTCTTGTCAGTGTTTTGATTATCATTTTAGAGATATCTTATGAATACTTAAGTGGATACATATAAATGTTTTCTAAGATTTTCAAAACTTCAGTGGTAGAAGTAGGGAAAAAAACCTATGCATAGTTTATTAGTGTTATTGTAACAAATACCATGACTATGTGGCTTAAACGTACAGAAATGTATTATCTAACAATTCTGAGTGCTATAAGTCCAAAATTATGGTATTTAGAGAGCCATGTTCTCTCTGAAAGTTGGAGGAAGAATTCTTTCTGCCACTTCCTAGTTTCTGGTGACTACTGGCACTTCTTGGTCTTCCTTGCCTTATAGACACAGTTTCAACACCTGCCTATTGTCATTTGGCATTCTTCCTGGTGTCGCTTGTCCAAATTTTCCACTTCTTGAAAAGATATCTATCAGACATGATTCTACCTACTTCAATCCATAATGTTAAAATTTCAAAGCTTTAAGCCAGTTTCACAGAGAAATACAGTTTAGTTCACCTTTTGGATGTGCAATACTGTTAACAGTTCTTTTATTTTGGAGAAAACAAACACCCAAATAGGTCTTTGCCCTTTCACAGACATGAAACACAGACTTGCCGCGGTAAATGGAGATTTCTGAATCTCCCCCGATGACATCAAAAAATCAAGCTGTTGTGGACAAAAATGAGAAAAATGATCTGTGCAGTGGAACATGTTTAAGTCAGTGGGTTTTTCCCCAATATATTTGGCTCCTGTCCATAGTAAGAAATATATTACGATCCCAAATACACCAATTTTGAATACACATAAATAGATGTAACTGAAGCAGACTTTTTCTGTGAACTAATATGCACATTTATTATTTGAAATGAATGCTGATATTTTCTATTTTACTATTTATTATTATTTTTTCTTAAGATCACTACTGGATTCTTCCTGAAGTATGAATAACATTTCTCTGTGATGTGTTTCTTTCCCAAGAAGGGGTTTATAGATTTTAGTGCTTGCAGGTTTTTGCTTGTCCTCATGGAAATGATTGTGTATGGTAAGAATGAAGTGGAGTACTAATCTTCACCTCTGCAAGGGGCATGAAAGGCTGTGAAGAGGAATTGAATCTAGATAATCAGTTTGGTTCAATATAGGTTGGGCTCTCCATGCCATACATGCATGCTACTCATTTTTATGCATCAGACTTGGAAAATTATACTGATGTTGGGCTGCATTCCAATGTTCTCCTTGAAATACCAGGGTAAAGGGGACTGTTAATCATCTTGGCCAAAGTTTTGAATAGAGCAATGTAAGGAAGTGAGGTAGGATACAAGGGAAATGAATCCTGGGGTTAGGTGTGATCAACAGAAGGGTCAGCAGTAGCCACATTGGGTGGAGGGGAAGAGGACTCTGGGACTGGAGGGGATTGAGTTGGCAGGAAATGAGCAAGGAAAATTTGTAGAAAGAGTACGCTTTTCTTTTTTTTTTCTTTTTGAGACAGGGTCTCGCTTTGTAGTTCAGTCTGGCCCTGAGCTCACTATGGTGCCCAGGCAAGCCGCCGCTAACTCAGCAATCCTCCTGTCTCTGCCTCCCGAGTGCTGGGATTACAGGCGTGAGCCACCACGTCCGGCATTGTGGTATGCGGTGTTGATTGTTGGTGGGCGTGTCTCCACGCCCAGCATTATATGTGGTTACCGGGGATCGAACTCAGGACCTTGCACTTGTGAGGCAGGCGCCAGAACCACTGAGCTAACCCTCCGGCCCGAGTATGCTTTTCTTTCAATTTATGAAGAGGAGTCAAAACCAACTCTGAGCTTTACTGACAAATAAATGGGAGTCCAATCTTTGGAATTTGGGGGCCGGGACTAAACTGACCTTATCTGGTCTGCATAGGTTGTTAGTTTCCAATAGGTACTGTGACAAATTGTTACTAACTTAATGACTAACGGAGCACAAATCTATTATCTTAGAGCTCTGGAGATCAGAGTCCAAGTGAGTTTTTAGGGCTGGATTCATTCTGAGTGTTCTAAGGGAGGATCTATTTCCATGACTTTTTTGCCTCCAGAGAGCCTGGCTGTATGCCTTGGCTCATGATTCTCTCCTGTCTTCAAAGCCAAAAGTGTAGTGTCTTCCCATTTCTTTCCCTTCCTCCACTTCTGTCATCACATCTCTCTTGTGTTTTCTTCACAAGCACCCTTGTAAAATGTATTGAGCACACTCAGATAATCTACAATAGTCACAATATTCTTTTTTTAAATTGAATTCTTTTTTGGTACATTTTATATACAGCTCACAATCACACTCAACATTGGGGAATTTGTACCAGTATATGATACGAGTTAGTTCTCATTTTTACCCATATTCTTACCCACCCAAAAATCCTCCATCCCCTATATATGTGCCTTCTTTTTAAATCATATTTATTCTTTCCCCTCCCACTTTCCCTTTGAATACTCTCAATATTCTTAATGTAATAACATCCACAAAATTCCTTTAAGTATATGAGGTTCCATATTCACAGGTTCCTGGTATTAATTAGGTTATGGTATCTTTTTAGGGGTGTGGAAAATTACATAGTCTACACCAGTTCAGGAGACTTGGGCACAAAAATTATGCTTGTTTTTCAACATGTGGCTTCATGTTCAAGACCTAGAGTCAATTTATTGCATGATTAGTTGCAATAATCAGCTTTCTGTTGCTATGACAAATACCTAAGATAAACAATTTAAAGGAGGGAAGATTTATTTCGGCTCATGGTTTCAAACACATTGCTGCTTAGGCAGAAACATCATGGTGGAGTGGAGTGGACTCCTTCACAAATAAAAAGGAAAGCTTACTCCTTCTACAAGCAGTGGGCAGGCAGAAACAACGTGGTGGACGGAAGTGTCAGAGGAAAGCTGCTCACCTCCTGGTGGCAAAGAAGGAAGGAGACAGGAAGTGAAAGGGAGAGTAGGAAGGAGGGAATTGGTGAGTGGAGACAAAGGGGCCAGGTACAAAAAACATCCTTCCAGATCATGCCACCAGTGACATCCTTCCTCCAGCAAGACCCTACCTCCTGACAGAACATTCAGATATAAATTCATTAATGGATCAATCCACTGATGAATAAAGCACCCCTGTGATCCAGTGCCCTTCCAAAAGCCCCACTTGTAAATACATGAGACTTTTAGGGGATATTTTATATCTAAACTGTAACAGTGACTCAAGGTGTAAAGATCTGCCTTGCAATGCTGTCTGCACCAACTCTTCACTCTTTTAACATCCATTGTTTCTGCTAGAAATTGGAGCATGACCAAGGTAGGATCTGCTCCCATTACAGAGGCTGTGGATCTGTGTCACACAGGCCCAGAGAGTACAGGGACTGTGTTACATGGATGTGTGCATCCATGGACAAACCTTACTCCTGGAATAATGTGACAAGGGCAGAGCCATGAATGTCATCTTTACTAAGTCTGCCTAACATTGACTTTTTGTCCTTTGGGACTCACCAAAGCCATGAAGGCTATGATGAAATGACCTTTCTCTGGCCACTAAAAATGTCTGTGTATATTCAGCTGATAATTTATAGTCACTAATGAAGTAAGGGAAGTTAGAAAAAAATTACCTTCAACCTCATCTCAGTATCACTTTTGATCTCTCTCTTTTTTGATTCATCATGTGTGACACCTCCTTATAATCCTTTCAACATCAAAGCCAAGTTTAGGGCTCCATACATGGTCTGCAGTCCATGCAAATATATCCTGGAACTATTATTTAGCAGGATGCTAAGATAAAGTGGCACATGTTCTCTTTCTCTGGTGAATAAAACTCCTTTATGGACGCAACTCATGATTAATGTCAGCCTAAAGAAGAACTGGTGTCAGAGAGCGCTGTCATTTGATATCAGTGGCTTTTCCTTTGTATTCCTGAAATTAGTCAAAGGTCATTGAAAGTGAATGTAGCTAGGTATTATTTTGCTCAGTAAAGTGTATCTGGCTGACAAATATCCAGCTTTCTGTCTGTGGATTGTTGTTCTTATATGAGAGAAATAATTTGACTTCTCAACAAGAGCCGTGAGGTGTCTCCTGCCCCTCATGCCTTGAGTTCATACTTTTGAGTCCTCTCATTAATCTCCATGGTCTCCTCCCTCTCTCTTATCCTGTGCAGAGTTTTCATCCACTATATTATTTATATTCTCTATCCTCATGCTTCTTACCTGAAGAGGAATCTCATTATTACATGGGTGATTTGAGAAGAGGTAAAGCTGGAAAGATAGGTTGTTCTCCTTTTAAGATATATACAGCATCTTTAAAAAATCATCTGTAGGTTTTGGGTTGCTTGCCACCTACTTTCTAAAATCCACTAGCTATTTTCTCAGAATAATGTTGGCCTGATACATATTCTGTTTATGACAATTCATTATTCCTAATACAACGCAGAAAATATATTGAGTAAAGGTCAAAATCATGCACACTTCCAAGTTGATTTTCACTACGCAAGACATGTAACCACAATCTTGATAAATTCAGAAAACCAAGTGACTGCTTCAAAGATATTTTTTTCAGTGTTCGATCTCTCTTGTGAGCTGATTTTAACAATTTTGTACAGGATAAGAATATCCTTTCTTAATGTTTCCCTCAATCTCCAAGAATATAAATGAGTTGATGATTAAGGCTCTGAAGCACACAGAAGTCCATACCACTCTGATAAATTTCTGAGAGCTGAACTATTTATTTTGCCAGCTTGATGTTTTCCAGTGCCAGGAAGAAATTTAGTAAGATTGGAAACTTTATGATATTCTTCACTTGGGCATAGCCATGGCAAGGACTGAACAGAAATCCATTCTGCAGCCAACTTGTCTTCAGTAACAACAATATTCAAAAAAAAAAAAAAGAAATAAAAAGACAATTTATTTCAACAGTAAGCGATAATGTGTTCTTAGAGGAAATAAGCAAAATTACTTCAGAACTTGACTAAGCTGTGACAGACATTTGAAAAAGCATTAGACAAAAGATTTTACACTTGAATCTCAACTGAACTTTTGTTAAGGATAGTAGTAGGTGTTGGACAAACAGAAAATCACTTCTTTATTGAGAGTCCTTCACTTAAGGAAAACACTGCCTGACAATTCACAAATATAAATACAAAGAGGTGATAATAAGTGTAACTAATAGTTTTCAAAAATTTAAAAACATCTTATAAAGATTTTTAAAACATTCAAAATTAACAAAATGGTATAAGCTTCTGCGCATCCATCACTAGGACCAACAATAACTGTTAAATCTTCTAACTTCTTTCACAAGTAAGAACCTCTTGAGTCATATCTTATACACTCCCTGTTCTGTGTCTTGCATAGTCATTTCTATTCCTTATGCACCTCAAGACATTATCATTTCAGTACATTCCCTGAGAGGTAAGGTCCCGTTAGCTTGTGATCTGCCGTTTTTCCTTCTCTCTGCTTCAAATGTTTTTTACCTCAGAAGTCCACTCTGTTTCTCTTATCCCCTCCTATTATTTTCTCTTCTTGCCAAAAAGGAATTTTTTTCCTTGTGAAGACAAACCTGTACTGACTATTTGGTCTCATCTGTCTTTTCAAGAATTGTGTCCTATTCATTTTCCCCTCTCCCATTTTTTCTTTCTCAGAGGTAATTACTCATAATCATCTCAGGCATCAAAGAACAATGTAGTTGTCTTTGTCCGGGCCAACACTCATCTGCAGAGCGTGACCTTTGGGCAGATGAGATCTTCCCTGCTATGTCATAGAAAACAATTACAGCAAGGAAACTTCACAAGCAGATAGCTAAAAGACTTTGTGAGTAGTATCAATTTTTCCTTCTTTCTTTTTTTTGGGAAAGAATGAGTGACTCTTTTTCCCCCAGTAGCAGGGTTCAATCTCACGACCTTGTACTTACAAGGTAGGTAGCAGAGCCACTGAGCTAAATCTTTAGCCTTTGGCTGTACAAACTCTTCAACAGAATAAAGACTATATATTTTTAAGAGTACCACCAACCTTTCAAAACCAATGCTTTTCATAATTCTGAACCTTTTAATCATTAGTTTATAAGAAATAGATCCTTCTAATTTGGGTCAAAAACTCTAAAAAAAGCATACTTACCGTGCTGCACTAAAATGAAGAGACACTAGTAAACTCAAAACTTGGTCCGTAAATCAATACTTGAGCATTTCACACAACTGGTAAGTGTTAGATGTAGGACTCAGCTCTAACTCCTGATCTAGTTGCATTACCTGCCAGGGCCTACCAATTGATCTAGTACACAGTAAGTTTTCAGGAAATAGTTATTAAATGGATAAATTAATTCATCACAGATATTTCATTTGCAATTATGTTGGTCAAAAGTGACAGAGAAATTGGACTCTATTGAACTGACTAGCTTTGACTGACCTCAAAACCTGCCCTGCTCACCATTCATAACTTGGCCCTGCTACCCACAAGTCTCAGTCTTCAAAAGGAAGTGAATGCTTACTTGTCTAATCCCTGTTTTTTTTAAATAGCTTTGGACTTGTGTCAGAGGGAAATCAAAGTTCATTGCTTTGGTTCTGTAGTTATAAATGTCAGTAAGAATCAGTAATCAAAGAAAAACCGTTGGAGAGTCTTTAGAGACATAAGTTTTCTGAATATGAGGATATAACATTCATTTGAATCAATCAAATTGACTCAGGTACATACATGGAAGTTGACATTTTCCTAACAATAACTAGATCCAGTTGTATTGGGCCCTTTATGGCACTTAACAGGTATGCTTTTCATGAAAGTTGTTAATCACATTTTAAATTGTTACTTTAGAACCCATAAGACCCAGTGATTATTACTGTATTTGATGATAAACCCCTCCAGTGTTTCTAAGGGACAGTGAGACTGGAAGGGAAGGGAATATTTTCTCTTTGTAGCAGTGTAGCCCATAGTCAACTGATCATCATTGTCTATAAGTGAGATAGCTTTCCATCTGCTAAGTAAAAATATTGTCCTTAATGCAGAATAAAAGTGCTATTAAAATGTTTAGCCTTTGTCTGCTTAAGGACAAAATATTAGTCAAGTGAGTATATGGGAACAATTAATCAAAAAGTTGAACTAATTGATATATTTTTTTTTTTTTGAGACAGGGTCTCGCTTTGTAGTTCAGGCTGGCTCTGAGCTCACTATGGAGCCCAGGCAAGCCTCGAATTCAGCAATCCTCCTGTCTCTGCCTCCTGAGTGCTGGGATTACAGGCGTGAGCCACCAAGCCCGGCACTGATTGATATTTTTAATGATTTGCTGGCCTTACTAATTAAGGAAACCTCTTAACAGATTGGCTTTCCCTATACCAAGGCAGCTATGTTAGCAAGGCAAAGAAGTGAGGGGACCTGGAAAATAGCGTGAACTATATCTTCCTCATTCTCCTCCTCCTCATCATCATCACCATCATCATTTTCACTGCACAAGCATGATTTTTCTTACATAATTATTACTGCTTCACAGAAGTCCCACAAGTTATAATTTTCATCCCCAATTAACAGAGTAGGACATCAGGGATACAAAATGTGAGGAAAACCATTCAATGTAAGTGATGGAACCGAGATTTAGATGTGAATTTTTGGATTATAAATCCAATTCTAGTTCTAACACTCTTTGCTATATCATCTGGCTTCATAATCTGATGAATCTCACAAGAAAACATGAAAGATGCCAGAATATAAATAGGTAAGTAGATAAATGCTGAGAACAGATCTAACTCGCCATCATAGCTCTGAAGATGATCATTATATATTTACTTACATTGGAAACACAATGTGAATTAACAGTTTATGAATTGGCAAAATGTTCTGAGTTGAGTGACTAAATATTGTGATGTAGTATTTAGAGAAAAGCTGTTGTCTGGATACCACAGATTTCTTGTAAAATAATGGCATCCCTTGGTAACTGTAGGAGATTGGTTCCAAATGGATTGGATGCCAAAGTACATAGATGCTAAAGTCCATTATACAAAATAGGATGGAATTTCCATTTAACCTACCACACAGTTCCCTATGCTCGAAATAAACCTAGGTGTAGGCCATTTGTAACACCTAGTATAATGTAAATGGTGTGGGACTAGTTGTTATACTACAACATTTAGGGAAAAATGGCAAGAAAAAAGTTTGTGCATGTTCAGTGTAGACACAATTTTTTCTTTGAATCTTTTTGATCCAGAGTTGCTTGAATATGGGATGGCATAGAGGGGTGACCATACTTCAGTGGATACCTTCAGAAACAAGGGACCTGCTGTTTCCTGCAAATTATTTCTTCTCTTGCTGCAGTGCTTCATGTGTTTATTCTGTTTAGCAGCAGCAAAAAGTGCTCTGCAAGAGCACCAGCTGCTGTGATGTCGCAGTGACATGATCTAGTGTGTAGCTGATTCTGCTGAGCCCTCTTTTTTTTTTTTTTAAATAAATTTATGGTGTGGACCTCAACATTGAGGCAACAAATTGGGAAATGCCTAAAGTGAGGGCCAGACAACTTTTCCTACAAAGGACCAGATGAATTTTTTAGCCTTTGCAAGAAAATCACATGGTCTATTTACAGCTTCTCATCTTTGATATGGATGTGTTTCAATCGCCACACACAACACAAAAATGAATGGACACGGCCATGTTCCAGTAAGACACTATTCATAGGCACTGAATTTTATATTTCATGTAACTTTTTTTTTTTTTTGAGACAGGTCTCGCTTTGTAGTTCAGGCTGGCCCTGAGCTCACTATGGTGCCCAGGCCAGCCGCCACGAACTCAGCAATCCTCCTGTCTCTGCCTCCCAAGTGCTGGGATGACAGGTGTGAGCCACCACGCCCAGCATTGTGGTATGCGGTGTTGATTGTTGGTGGGTGTGAGTCTCCACGCCCAGCATTATATGTGGTTACCGGGGATCGAACTCAGGACCTTGCGCTTGCGAGGCAGGCGCCGGAACCACTGAGCTAACCCTCCGGCCCCTTCATGTAACTTTTACATTGCATGAAATATTATTCTTTTGATGGTTTTCCAATGCTGTCATTTTTCCCTTTATGTGTTTTTCCAAACTCATAAAGGGGTGGGAAACACTTGGCTCGGAGGTTGCAAGCAAAATTTGGCTTTGGACTACTGTAAGCAGATCCCTGGCCTCATGGGCACCAAATGGACAGAAGAAGTTTAGTGCTGGGTGGAGAAGGGTTGTGGGCTTAATTGGAGAAAGAGGAGAAGGACCTTGGAGCATACCTGGCTTCAGATTTACAGGGGTGGTGGAGAAAGCTTTTCCCCCTCCTTCCCAGTGAGCTGGCATCTCCTCTCAGCCAGGGTACTGAGGATTGCCTGTTACCCCAGGAGTTGTTCTGAACAGATTCACTCAAAATGACTCACCAATTTGAACAAAGCTAGAGAAGATTTCCTGCCTTTTATTCAAAGGGAGTAATCGGCCCTCCCGTGTCTCTTAAATTAAGATTTCCAGAGCTCAGGCCTTAAGCCTCTTAACAGACTTTACTTCTTACACCTTTTACCAACATAGAAAAAGAATAGCTGTTTTCCTCATCTTTTCTGGTAAAACCCTGTTCCAAATGTACAAAGTAAAAGCTATTTCAGGGCCTAAAAGCACAACACAAAATAAATAATTGTCATTATAGATAAATAAATATGATGCTGACAGAAAATTAAAATGGTGTCCTGTTCATTGTGATGGGCAGTATTTGACAAGACTTAGATAGTGTCAATTGCAGTTTTAGAAATACGATATGAATTTGCCTGCCTTCTTCCCCACTTTTATTTTTCTTTTACCATGAGGAAAAAGAAATATATATATGGTATATTAGACTATAAAATTTGACAACAGCAAGTAAGCGCCATGATGTAGCTAACAGCTATGTAAGCACCACGAGAAACAAAACATTCCTATAAATCCCCAAAGTTTCTAATTCTCCCCCCACTAGCCCTAGTCCCTGGCAACATTGATGAGGTATCTGTTTCTGTAGTTGCACCTTTCCAGAATGTCATGCAGGTAGAATCAGACAGGGTGTACGCTTTGTGACCTGGCTTCTTCGATCCAGCATAATGGATCTGAGATTCACACACAGTGCATGTGTCAGTAGTTTGTCCCATTTTGCTGCCCAGGGCTAGGGCACCCCGCAGTTGGTTTATATACTCTCCAGTGCTGGGGATTTGGGTCATTCCCAGCTTTTGGTGATTATGAGTAAGTCCAATATGCACATTCACGACAGCTTTTTGTGTGCACAGACATTTGTACTGCCTTGGGTAAATCCCTAGAATTTAGATTAGTGTTCTGTATATTAAGTATGGTTAGCTTTTGTGAGAAACTACAAAACACACACACACATGTGTAACTCCAGGACTCTGGAAGCTGAGGCAAGGGCACTGCAAGTTCTGGGCTACCCTGCACTACCAAGCAAGACTCTGCCAGAAAGAAAAAAGTGAAAGGAAGGAGAGGAAACAAAAAGGACACTATTAAGACAATGAAAAGATGCACCAGGTACTAGGAAAAAATATTTATGAAAAATACATTCCTGACAAAGACCTGTATTGCAAATATACTTATTTTTTTTAAAAACTCTCAAAACTCAGAGGTAAACAAACAACCCAATAAAAACTAGGCAAACAATTTGGTGGGGGGCTAGGATTGGAGATTGGATTTGGGACTCTGCCTTGAGCTACATACCCAGTTGTTTTTTCTTTTCTTTCTTTTCGTGGTTCCAGGGTTTGAGTTCATGCTTTCAAGGTAGGTGCAGTACTACTTGAGCTAAATCCTCGGCCCTACTTTTTCTTTTTAAAATAAAACACACACACAATAAAGGACACATGGGAAGGACACGGGAGCCAACCTGAATGCACTTTCCGTGTTCACACCTAGAACAGTATCAGAAGCCAGTCATCTGCGTTTTGCAGCCCAAGCAAAGTGTGAGAGTGAGAGTTCTGGTCCCTTTCCTTTCCTGCACAGAGGCAGGTTTTGTTTTGGTTTTTTAATTTTGGTCTTTCTAATAAGTGCACAGTGGCAGCTCATTGTGGGATATTTGCATATTCAAAGAGCTACAGTGTTGAGCACCTTTTCATATGCTTATCTGCCGCCCCCTAATCCTCTCTGATGAAGTGTTACTTCTAATCCTTTGCCCAGCGGGGTATGATGGCACACCTGGAATCCCGGAGGACTACATTCAAGCTTAGCGCAAGCAATTTAGAGATTTAGAGAGAATTTGGCTCAAAAGAAAAACAAAAAAAGCACGGAATGTAGCTCAGTGCAAAGTCCTGAGTCTAATCCCCATGACTTCTGAGTTTTGAGAGTTTTAGATATATTTGCAATACAAGTCTTGCTCAAGTATAGATATTTCATAAATATTTTTTCCCATTATCCAGTGCATCTTTTCACTTTCTCAATACTGTCTTTATTGTTTTGCTTCCTTCCTTTTTCTCTTTCTTTTCTGGCAGAGTCTTGCTCGGCAGTTTAGGCTGGTTTAGAACTTGTAATGGCCCTGCCTCGGCCTCCAGAGTGCTGAAGTTACAAGCGCTACCACCATGTCCAGCATTAACAGTATCTTTTGCAGAGTGATACAATTTAATTTTGGTGAACTTCAATGGCACTCTGATAGCAAGAAGTCCATACAGTGCTCAAGTCTTGGTTTCATATTATCATTCTCCAAAAAAAGCAATCAGGACTCCTTGGGGAAACTACTGTTTCAGACTGGGGTGGGGAAAATACATAGAGTCTGAAACTTGTTGGGTTGTCAGAAAGTAAAAATGCTCACTGGCACAAAGATACATTTCTATAATCCCACCACTGAGGGGTCTGAGGCAGAAGGGCCACAAGTTGCAAATTCTAGTTCAGTATGGGGAATTTATCAATTTAGTAGGAGCCTGCCTCAAAATAAAATTTTAAAAAGAGAAGGCAAGTGAGGATGTAGCTTAGTATGAAGGCTCTGGGTTAAATCCCCTGTTCCACACACTTGTGACCCCCCCACACATACACAGTAAAGGATACCTTAAAAGGATACATAACCCAACTTGAAGGAGTGCTCAATGATTACATTTAGAACAACACAAGAAACCAAATAAATAATCACAATCATAGCAGTGATCAGATAAATAGAATAAGATACTCATGAATCCGTATTGATACACATAAATGATTGAGTGAGACAATGAGGGAGAAAAAATTATTTTTGATGTAATTTCTAGTGGTAAATATGCAAGAAATTATGGGAATAGAAAAATCACCATTTGACAAACACTACAGTAATAATTATTTTAGGCAAGAGCTATTAATGGATGTTAAAATTAATGGCTGAAGGGCCAGAGATTTAGCTCAGTGGTTCCGGCGCCTGCCTCGCAAGCCCAAGGTCCTGAGTTCGATCCCGGTAACCACATATAATGCTGGGTGTGGTGACTCACGCCCACCAGCAATCAGTACCACATACCACAGTGCCGGGCGTGGTGGCTCACGCCTGTCATCCCAGCACTCGGGAGGCAGAGACAGGAGGATTGCTGAGTTTGAGGTTTGCCTGGGTATATAGTGAACTCAGGACCAGCCTGAACTACAAAGAGAGACCCTGTCTCAAAAAAAAATGAATAAATAAATAAAATTAATGGGTGAAAATTTAAGGAAAAATAAAATATTTGCTTAGTTTAATTGTATCCCCTCAATTTTTCCTTCAATATCAGGGATCAAACCCAGGGCCTCACACATTCCAGGCAAACACTCTACCAGTTATCTACATCCCCAGCCTTTTTTATTTTTTTTGACATAGGATCTTGCTAAGTTGCTGAGGCTGACCTCAAATTTGCAGTCTTCTTGCCTCAGCTTCCTAAGCACTGGAATTACAGGACTGTTCCATCATGCTTTTTATTTCCCTAAAATATCAATAGCCACTGGACACAGTACCACTTGTATGGTTTTCTTGCAGAAAATGCATAACCTGGGAATTTAATCATTAAAAAATCATTCCTCGTACTCATATTATGTAAAATCATGTAATTGGCTAACACTTTTTAAAGGTCTCAGATTCATGAAAGATAAAGATTGCCAATATATGTAGACAGGAGGAGATTAATGAGTTAGAACAACTAAATGTCATGTGGGATCCTGGCCCATAAAAAAGAATATAGTGGAACACCAATATGGTAATAATGCTTGTAGCTTAGTTAATAGTAATGTGTTAGTTATTTTTCTCTCTTTGCTAAGACAAAATACCCAATATCCAAAGTTAAAGGGGAAAGAGTTTATTTAGCTCATAGTTTGTGGAGGTTTCATTCCATAGCTGGCTGGCTCCAAGGCAGGTGGCACATGACAGGGTGGTGTCGCAGAAGAGAAACAGTTTGTGGCATCCACATGGGAGCAAAAGCAACAAGGGACCATAATATCATCCTTCTGCCCCTTTTCTCTTATCCAAATTACCAGGATTAGGGCAGTGCCAAATCAATTAGTGCACTAGTTTAATAATCACATGCCCTTAATCCTGGCATCACACACTCTATATCCAGCCACTTTTGAAAAAGCTACCTGTGACCACGTGAGGCTTTGGGGGGAACATCTAGACCCAAACCATAACAAATATTGTACCATCGTTAATGTACTTTGACAAACCTACATGATTAAGTAAGATGTAACAATAGAAAAAACTGGGGGAAAGGCAAATAGGAACTCGCTGCATTAATTCTGTGACTTTGTATAAATGTAAAAATAACTGAAAAATAAAAATTGAAACAAAGGAAAAACAAATCAAAATCTTAAATAGCTACACATAGGAGGAAGAAAGACACTAAGTAAAAGAGTTATGGATAGGAACCAGGTCTTTTGATGTATCTTGTTTTGTAGATTTGACTTTGGGATCATGTAAATTTTTGTGTGTTTTTTTTGTTTGTTTTTTGTTTTTGCTTTTTGAGACAGGGTCTCACTTTGTAGTTCAGGCTGGCCCTGAGCTCACTGTGGTGCCCAGGCAAGCCACCGCGAACTCAGCAATCCTCCTGTCTCTGCCTCCCGAGTGCTGGGATTACAGGCGTGAGCCACCACGTCCGGCATTGTGGTATGCGGTGTTGATTGTTGGTGGGTGTGAGTCTCCACGCCCAGCATTGTATGTGGTTACCAGGGATCGAACTCAGGACCTTGCGCTTGCGAGGCAGGCGCCGGAACCACTGAGCTAACCCTCCAGCCCAAATTTTTGTATTTTTAATTTTGTTTTTTATTTTTTATCCGTCTATGGTTCTAATATAGAATAGTGATCATTTTGGGGACTTGGTACATGCATATAATATATCTTGATCATTTTCAATTCCTTTCTCCCTTTTCTACCTTTTCCCCATCCCCTTTCTCATTTCTAAGAATCTAACTTCTAGTTTCCTATCATCTTTTATTTTATTTGTTCACTTATATATATTTCAGGTTTCTCATGTTAGACAAAACCTGCAGTATTTAACTGCATTTGACTTATTTCATTTAGCCTGATGGTCTCAAGTTTCATCCATTTTTCTGTAAATGACACAATTTTATTCTTCATGGCAGAATAATATTTCATTGTGTTTATAGTGTACGTTTTCTCTATTCATCTGTTCAAGTCCATCTAAGTTGTTTTCAGAGCTCAGTTATTGCAAATCACTCTTCTAATAAACATGGATATTCATATGTCACTGTAGTATGACACCTTTAATTCTTTTTAGAATATACCCAAGAGAAGTATAGCTGGGTCTATTGATACTTCTATTTTTACTTTTTATTTTGAGAAATTTTCATATGGATTTCCATAGTGGTTATATTTGGCTACCTTTCCACTAACAGTTTAGTGCCCTTTCATGTTGTACGCTTCGTGATGATCTTTTTTTTTTTTTTTTTTTTTTTTTGAGACAGGGTCTCACTTTGTAGTTCAGGCTGGCTCTGAGCTCACTATGTAGCCCAGGCAAGCCTTGAACTCAGCAATCCTCCTGTCTCTGCCTCCTGAGTGCTGGGATGACAGGCGTGAGCCACCACACCCAGCACTGTGGTATGTGGTATTGATTGCTGGGGGTGGGGGGCGTGAGTCTCCACGCCCAGCATTGTATGTGGTCACCGGTGATCGAACGCAGGACCTTGCGCTTGCGAGGCAGGCGCCGGAACCACTAAGCTAACCCTCCGGCCCAGTGATGATCATTTTGACTGGAATGTGATAAAATCTCAAAGCTCTTTTAACTTGTATTTTCGTAGAGGCTAAAGAAGTTGAGCACTTTTTCATACATTATGAGCCACTGCACTTCTTTTGAGAAGTATCTATTCAGTTCATTTGCCTATTTTGGGGAGGTTAAATTTTTTAGTTTTGTATATATTCCAAGTATTAGTCCTCTATCAGAAGAGTAGCTAGGAAAACTTTTCTCTCATTCTCTTGGTTTTCTCTTCACTTTACTATTTTCTTTGCTGTACAGAAGTTTTTAAATGTGATCTAATCTCGTTTGTCAATTCTTGATATCATTTCCTGTGGTATTTGAGTGCTCTTCAGGGAATTGTTGCTTGTGCCTTTGGCTTAAAGTATTTCCCCTATGTTATCTTCCAGCAGTTTCAATGTTTCTGCTTTTATAGTTTTCATCCATTTTGATTTGATTTTAGTACAGGATGAGAGATAGCAATCTAGTGTCAATCTTCTGCAAGTGGATATCTGGTTTACCCAGCACAGTTTGCTAAGGAGGCTGGCTGTCTTTTCTCCAGCATATGCTTTTGGCCCTTTTGCAAAAAATCAGATAGCTGTAGGTGCATGGGGTCATTTCTTTATCTTTTGTTCTAGGCCGTTGATCTACATGTATGGTTTTGTGTCAGTATTATGTTGTCTTTATAATTAGAATTTTGTAGTGCAACTTGAAATTTGATATTATACTGCCTCCAACCTTGCTCTGTTTTTGTGTCAGTTACTTATTCTGGATCTTTTATGATTCCATATAAAATTTATAATTTTTTTCTAGTTCTGAGAAGAATGCTATTGGTATTTTAATAGGGATTACATCAAATCTGTAGATTGCTTTTAGTAATGTTTATGTTTTCATGATATCAGTTCTAACCCAAGAATAAGGGGTATCTTTTCATTTTCTAATGTTCTCTTTAATTTCTTTCTTCAGAGTTCTTAGTTTTCAATATAGAGGTCTTTCACCTCCTTAGTTAGGTTGATTCCTAGATTATTTTTGAGGGTATGATGAATAGAATTGTTTTCCTGATAACTTTCTCAATGGATCCATTATTGATGCATATGAATATTGTTAACTTTTTGCAATTTTATGGTCCTTTGAAACAAATTGAATTCACAAATTATTTCCTAAAAATCAAAACCTCAAATAAAATTAAATGTATAGTAAGTTAGTGGCAAAGGCACAAAAGGAAGAACTAGTTTAAACTATTTAGTTTAAATAGCAGTTTAACTCTGTATTACTGATGAGATATACATGGTGGATAAAAGAAAACAAAAGCTATAAAGTATAAAATTGTATGTTACAGGGCAGGGCTACAGTGCACAGCATTGCTCCCTGCTGGGGCCAGCTCCTCTCTGCTTCCACTCATCTTGTACTGGGTGGGGAAAATCTTTCCCCAAGAAAGATTGGCAACAATGCTTGGCGTGGCATTAGCAGTGGCAGCAATGCTCCAGCATCATGTTCTGTCAACTTCTGGAAGTTGGAGCAGCTGCCAAGACAAAGTTGGGCAGCAGATCTGGAGCAGGCTCTTCTCTCTTGGACCAGTGGAGAAGAAATCCTGCATCTCCTAGCAAGGGTTACTGAGCTGTCATCCCCAAGCTGACACTGGGATATTGCTTCCATCACTTATTTTTACGCTGAAGAAAATGGTAACCATCTCTAAAGACTCTTGCATTTTATAGCAAGACTTGTGATTTTTCAAAGAAAGAGTAATGGAAGCCTAAATCTGCAAAGATGCATGATGCATAAATTCAGTCATCATTATGTAAATGCATATGCATGTAATAAATCCAGAGATGGCTGACTATATTTTAGAAATATTATAGGCCAATTATTTTGACATCCTGCAGGAAGTAGATAAATTGTGAAATACATGGTATAGTATATAAAGGAGCTTGCTAACAAGACGTCTCTTACTAGAAAATATTTTAGCAGAGAAATCACCCATCAGCATGTTCCCAGCTTTGTTCTCTTCTCTTGATTCCAGTGGCACATTGAGTAGCAGGTGAAAGAGGGGAAGAAGTTTGGTATTTGGGGAGGTTTGTGACAGTTTGAAAACTGTTGCCCCATTTGATACTTAGAGCAGTCTGGGAAATACCCAAACCATGGCTCGCAATCCCCTTCTGGAGAGTAAAGGAGGTTCTAGGAGTTCAGTGATTTGCACGAAGTCAGACAGGAGGCATGTTTGAACTAGAAGCCTATAGCCAGTTAGTGTCTTTGGCACTTTGTACCACTTCCACCCTCCTCTTACTGTTCCGAGTTAGTTACTTTGCTGTAATCCAGCACCCTCAGGCCAATGCCCAGGAGCACAGAAGGGTGCCTATAATGCTAAAAGTAAAAGGTATATTTTTAGCTAATGCCCTGGTAGAAAAATTTTAAGTGAGCAAAAATCAAATCTCCCAAGGCCTCTGCTATCAGTACCGATGTTTCTTCAGGACCATTTCTATTCAGAAATATGTGTTGATAGCAAAATGTCAGAGTGTCAGTGTTGTGAGAGCATCAGGAGCTTACTGATTTGTTGGGTGACATAGGACAAATCATTTCACCTGTCTGGGACTCTAAACTGATTTTGCTGAGGCTCATACATAGTTCTAATAATCCTTATTATCCTTATTTCCTTGCTTGGACTTGCAGTGCAGAAAAAATTCAAAGCAAGGGATTGTTAAGAGGTCAGCTATTTCTGCTACAGATTTCTTCCTGGATATATGGCCTCTCCTGTAGAGCTTAAGGCCTGATGGAGAAGTCTCAGTTCCCATCAGTAATTAGAGAGTACAGAGAAGCTGAATTAATGAAGACAAGAGCCTTGCTAGGAATTTTAAATGCTGCACTTAGTGTTTTCTCTGTGGGCCTTTCCAAAGTGGTATGGATGGTTGTATAAACGTGAGGAATGACTCAGCAAATCTACTACCAAAGGCAAAGTGAGTCTGGGGGGGCAGACATGGTGGCCTGAAGGCAGCAGTTCTCAATTCTGGCTCCATATGAGGATCACTTCTGGGACTTTCAAATTTGTGACTAAGATTTAAAAGAAATAAACACGCATACAGAGAGCAAACCTTGAATCGCTCAGTGTAATATGTTTTATGCATGCATCTGCCTGTGTTCTGTTACCTAGACCAAGATACAAATCATGCTCACCCCCCAAGAAGAGCATCTTCATCCAGTGCCTTCTCTGAGGGTTGTTGCTCTTGTGACTGTGACCCAGGAAGAGTCCTTACTGTTTGTTTTTCTTTCTTTTTTAAAATTGAATTTTTTTTTAATTCTTTATTGGTACAATTTATATACATCTCAAAATCACATATAACATTGGGAAATTTGTACCAGTATATGCCACAAGTTAATTCTCATTTTTACCCATATCCCTACCCACTCCCCCCTCCTCCCCCCTTATACATGCTCTTTTATTTTCTTTCTGTATCATATTTATTCCTTCCCCTCATCATA
>PVIC010021074.1:0-28883 GCA_004025085.1 Thryonomys swinderianus | reverse complement strand
AAAAAAAAAAAAAAAAAAAAAAAAAAAACAGAAAATTACTATAAACAGAAAAACCTGGGCATGTTTCCATGTTTTGCCCAAGATGAATCCCATTTATGCCTTTCCATGTTCAGAAGAGCAAGAACTGTGGACACTTTGTCTTCCTCTTGAACTTGAAGGACAGCCCAGGCTCACAAATTTGAACCCAGAGTGCTCGGGGCCATCTGACCTCACAGCTGCCTGCAAAGAGAACCCAGGAAGCACCCCAGGCGGGGGATGGGAGCCCACGAGATGTGGTGCGCACCTACACCTGAGTCCCATCTACTGGACAGGGCAGCGTGGACGTCAGCTTGGTAACCGGCCCTCTCTGCAACTTCGTGTCCAAACGGGAAGAAAATAATACAGAGTCCTGAGGATTCAACAGGCTGCGGGCGCTGGGCGTTCTGCGGGGCAGAGACAGCAGCGCCGGCCGGGGCGCGGGACGGCGGGGTCCGAGCCTCAGCCCACCGCCCACACCCCAAGCGTCGGGAAGTCAGTTCCTATTAGAGCCGGGATCGGAGCAGGGCCTGTCTCCGGGCTGGATGTGGAGGGCCAGGGCCCCCTTCGGGTCTTAGTCCCCCCTCCTTGTTACCAGTAAACACCGTGGGCATCATAAACATCCTAGTTTGATTCCAGCGTCTTCCAAGCCAAGAGGTGAATTGTGCGTGGCCTGTGGCCCTCGCAGCGCCAGGGACGAAGGAGATCCGAAGGCGAGAGCACAGCTGAACGCCCGGGGCAGACACACCCTCTCTGCAAGCTCCTCGGCTCCGTGCCCGCTACAGCTGCCAAGAAAGTGCGATTCAAACACAGCACCTGGCAGGCTCCGCTCGGCTCCGCGAGCTTCTCCCGCCCGCACACAACGCAGCCTAGGATTCGCAGCCCCGCGGGTGAGGGCCGAGGGGCGGGACCGGAAGTGACGCCACCCGCAGGGCGAAAGGTCGGCGGAAGTGCGCTTTCTGCCTTCCGGTTGTCGCCCTGGTTTGGTGCTGTCGGTGAGTGGGGTTTCATCCGCTCCCCATCCGTCGCCATCCGCGGGGCAGGGCTCCGCCGCCGGCTGCGCTCTGCTCCTAGGTGTCCAGCAGCTGCGGAGGGGCCCTGTCCCGTAGCAGACCCACCGGGCGCTGGGCCGGGACGCGGGGAGCGGGGAGCTGGGACGGCTTGCAGGCGGGGGGCGGCTGGGCACCGGGCTGGGTCCTCAGCGGCCCCGTCGTGCTCTGCAGAAATGGGCAAGTTCATGAAGCCCGGGAAGGTGGTGCTGGTCCTGGCCGGACGCTACTCGGGGCGCAAAGCCGTCATCGTGAAGGTACCAGGGCCCGGCGGGCGGGCGGGCGGGCGGCGGGGCAGCAGCCGGGACCTGAGAGGCGGGCGGAGCGGCGGCGGCGCCGTGGTCACAGCCGGCCTGGGGGTCACCGCCGAGCCGCCCCGGGCCCCGCGCCCGCGGCCGGGACCTTCGTCTGCCGACAGCGGCTCCCCCGGCGCCCGGCCCGGCCCCCGCCGCTCACCCTGGGCCCTCCCGCGGTAGAACATAGACGACGGCACCTCCGACCGGCCCTACAGCCACGCCCTGGTGGCCGGGATCGACCGCTATCCCCGCAAGGTGACCGCCGCCATGGGCAAGAAGAAAATCGCCAAGCGGTCCAAGATCAAGTCCTTCGTGAAGGTTTATAACTACAACCACCTCATGCCCACGAGGTGGGTGCCCAGGGGCGGGCGGGACTGTGGCTTCGCCGCGCTCTCCGGGGACGGCGGCGGCGCTGGGTTCGGGGCGCTCCGGGCCGCCCTGGCCTCTCCGCGCCCCCGCCGCTGCCTCCCGAGGGCACCGCGCCCGGCCCTGCCCAGGGAAGCCGGCCTCGCGGGCCGGTGCTGGGCGAGGACGAGGGGCTCCTCCCCGCGGGCCCGGCCCCTCGCGTGGGTGACGAGTCCCCGAGGCCGCTGTTTTAGTCCTTTGCCGTGAGGGCCTTCGCCGGGGGGACTGGCGGGAAGTTGTCGGCGCCCGAGTCCGCGTCAGAAGCACCGAGACGGGGGCTGCGGGACGGGTCCGCTGGAGCTGGGCCCCGGCTGACCTGCCCCGCCTCGCCAGGTACTCCGTGGACATCCCCTTGGACAAGACTGTGGTCAACAAGGACGTCTTCAGGGACCCGGCCCTCAGGCGCAAGGCCCGCCGGGAAGCTAAGGTCAAGTTCGAGGAGAGGTACGAGGCCTGGGCAGTGTTGGGGTGCGGGTAGCCTGTGATAGAAGGCTCTCCCTTAACTGTTGTTTTCTTTTCCTTCCTAGATACAAGACAGGCAAGAACAAGTGGTTCTTCCAGAAGCTTCGGTTTTAGGTGTTTTTGCTTCCTTTATTAAAAATTTTAAAAAAACTGCTTGTGTTGTCCTATGCGGGCGGGGGGGCGGGGCACACCTTCCCCTGGCCTCTGCCTGGCCGCCCCGTAATGGTGTGCCCCACACGAGGGATGGGCCCCTGCTGGAGCTCTGGGACTGGTGGACCTGCAGAGCTGGCATTCCTGGCCAGTGTTCAGGCAGTGCCGCCACCGAGCCTGGCGATGGCAGAGGATGTAGGGTTGGGGTTAGGTCCCCTGACAACCTAGCTCAACACTCGGCCTCTGTGCCAGGGGCACAGAGCCTTTCAAAGGAGCCGCACCCCTGGGGACAGGGTGGGGGTCAGCGGGCGCAACAATCCCGGAACCTAGTGTAACTGGCACTGAGCCTGGACCCTGTGGGCTGCTGGGCAGCTCAGCTCGTCCTACTTGGTGTACGTAGAGGCTCCTCCACGCCAGCTGCCTTTGAGGTCTCCCCCCCTCCCCCCAGCAGCCTCCTGAGTGCTGGCGTCACCGGGCTGCACCGCCATGCCGTTTTCCAGTTCGCGAGAAGCAGCGGTGCCCTCAGGGGTCTGGGCTGGTCAAAGAGGTGGCCAACCTCACGCTCCCTTGGGAGCTGTTGCCCACACCGAGGCGCTGGTCCTGGTGTTCAGGGCCGCGCTACCTGAGGGGACCAGGAAGTCCCGCCCAGGGGCGGGGCTACGGGCCCGGGTTTCCCAGAAAACGAAAGTGGAACCAAAGAGCTGCCGGAGCCTCCTGAGCGCCGAGCGGGGAAGCACGGGCCGGGTCCCAGTGTCTGCCCGGAGCCCTGACCTTCCCCATGGACCCCAAGCAAGCCTCAGGGACCCTGGACACGGTGAGCGGGCGGGAGGGGTCGGGGGCTGTCCTGGGGCCCGTCTGTCCCTCCAAGATGAGAACTCCCACAACCTGCAAGTCTTGAGCACCCGGATTTCCTTTAGTTGTTTGAGACGTCTCGCTGCAGTTCAGGCTGGCATTAAACGGTGTAGCCCCGGTGGCCTTGAATCTGTGACAATCCTGCCTCAGCCTCCCAAGTGCTGGAGCTACAGGTGTGCGCCGCCCCTCCCAGCAGGCGGGGGTTTCTGAGTCTGGGAAGGAATCCAGGCTTTCATCAGACCGGCGGCCTCCGGGACACCCCCCAACCTCCCTGCCACTTCTCAGCTCCCTGACAAGCTGACCTCCAGGCCCTGCAGGAAGAGGGGTCCCCGCACTGCACCCCACCCGGCTGGTCCCAGCCCTGAGCGGCACAGCACCTGACTCCCAGCAGCCACTCGGCAAGTGTTGACCAGTGAACGAGTGCCCTGCGCCCTGTCCAGCTTCTCCACTCCACCCGTCCTGACGCCTCCCTGTCCATCAGCAGTAAAGGGGCCCGGCCTTGGGCTGCCCCGTGTCCCTCAGTGTGCTAAGAAGCCGGGCACGGTGGCGCAGGCTTGTAGTCCCAGATCTCGGAGGCTGAGGCAGGAAGGTCTCCACAGTATCGAGGCCAGCGTGACCTAGGTAGTGAGTTCAGGTCAACCTGGGCTACACAGCGACAAGTTTCAGCTCACACTTGGTTCAGAGTGTGCTGGCCCCGGACAAGTCATAAGGCTGTCCTGGGTGTGGTCTGCCCTGGTTTCCTCGCCAGTCCAAGATGCCTCCTGGGAGAAGCAAACTATACAAGTTATACCATACAATTGCTGTTACCTTGTAAATTTGGAGAAAAGAAAATTAGATTAGGGCCACGGATTTAGCTCAAGTGACACCACAGCTACCTTGGAAGCACAAGGGTCCCAAGTTTGATCCACAATACCGCAAAAAAAAAAAAATTACAAAAGAAAATTAGATTAGATAAGGCCGTTTGTAGTGACACACACCTATAATCCCAGTGAGGACAGGCGGAAGACCCCAAATTTGAGAACACCCTGCGCAATTTAGCTAAGATCTCTGCGAAAAGCAGGCAGATGTGATGATGGCCCTGCTTACGATCCCACCACAACGGGAGGCTGAGACAGAAGGGTCACAAATTCCAGTCCTGCCAGTGCAGTTTGCTGACTTGGTGATTTCCTGTCTCAGAAAGGGCGCTGAGGACGTGGCTCAGTGCAGGCCCCTGGGTTCCATCCCCGGCATTGGTAAAGCATGCTGTTTGGCTTATTATGAGTATTTGCCCATGTCATTAAATATCTTTCACTAATACACCTTGTAGGGGGCCAGAGATTTAGCTCAGTGGTTCTGGCATCTGCCTACAGACTCAAGGTTCTGAGTCCAATCGCCGGTAACCACGTACAATACCGGGTGTGGTGACTCACACCTACCTGCAATCAGTACCACACACCACAGTGCGGGGCTTGGTGGCTCACGCCTGTACTCGGGAGGCAGAGGCAGGAGGGTTGCAGAGTTTGAGGCTTGCCGGGGTACATAGTGAGCTCAAGGCCAGCCTGAACTACAAAGCCAGACCCTGTCTCAAAAAAAAAAAAAGTGTGTGTGTGTTTATATATATATGTATGTATGTATATCTTTTAAATTGGGTGTGGTGCCACATGCCTGTAACCCAGGCACGCTGGAGGCAGGAGGAAACCTAGACTTCAAAGCCAGCCCACACGACAGAGAAAGACCCTGTCTCAAAAGCCAAAAGAAACTCAGACGAGAAAAATGCATTGAATCCACCTGACACGTCCTTCACCACGCAGCGTCTCAGCGATACCGTCCCGTGCGCGGCCCTTGTGACCGAGTGGCTTCCTGGTGTGTCCCTCGTCAATAGCTCAGGAAGAGATCGGAGTTCCAGGTTCACTGTCCACTGACGGTGTGGCCCTCCTGCCGTGGCACAGTCAGAAGACCTTGGGCTCCCCAGCTATAAACTGGGGCATCACGGCTCAGCGCCCGGCCCTCTCCCTTGCTCCCATGACGGCTGTAACTGGCCAGCCCGAGGGCCGCTGAGCTGCTCAATCTGCGTGCAGTTTGTGGCTTGCAGAGCTGGGTCCCGGGGCTTGGCTCCTGCCGCCCTGCTTGCCCCGGCCGGGACTCGAGTCCAGGCCCTCTTCTGCTGCAGCCCAGCCCCCGGGGCGGCCCTGAGGTTCACGGGTGGCCCCTGCTGGGCCAGGCAGACAGTGGGAGCTCAGCAGACCTCAGGCCAGAGCCTTTTCGTCTTGAAATGAGCTCTTGCACAGGTCTGTTCTCTTGTTTGGTTTGCAGTTCCGGGGATCGCACATGGATCTTTTGCACCGAGCTACATCCTAGGCACATTTTAAATTTCAAGGCAGTGTTTCACTGTTATGAAATTGTCCAGGCTGAGCTGAACTTGAGATCCTCCTGCCTCAGCCTCTTGACTGTTTTTCCCCCCAGTACCTTAAATGGAACTCAGAACCTCGTTCTTGCCAGGCAGGTATGGTGCCACTGAGCTTCATCCCAGTTCAGAGCTTTTCTTAAGAAATTTTTTTTCTTGCTAAGGCTGATAATGTTCCTCTGTGTTTAACACTTGCTCCCCAGCATTGGAAAAAGGTCTCAATTAGATTTTCAGACACAGTGTACAGTGAGACCAAGATTTAAAAGGGAAGGGAGGCTGGAGATTTAGCTCAGTGGTTCTGGTGCCTGCCTAGCAAGCGCAAGGTCCCTGGTTCCATCTCCTGTAACCACATACAACGGCCAACAGCATTCAGTACCACACACCACAGTGCCGGGCGTGGTGGCTCACGCCTGTCATCCCAGCACTCGGGAGGCAGAGGCAGGAGGACTGCTGTGAGTTTGAGGCTCACCTGGGCTACATAGTGAGTCAGGGCCAGCCTGAACTACAAAGCGAGACCCTGTCTCAAAAAAAAAGCAGGGCAGGTATTAGACTGAGGGCTGCACCCAGCACACCAAAATATTTCATTGTTATCTATTTTTAAAACTAAACCAGCCAGATGTGGTGGCTCACAACACTAACCCCAGCACTCAGGAGGCGGACGCAGGATTGGCGTGAGTTTGGGGCTGGCCTGAATTACATAGCGAGACCCTGTGTCCAAAAACAAACCAAAAACCCCGTAGTGCCCCCGGCATGCACTGTGTCCAGCGTCCACGCTGGATTTCCGCAGTGCCCCCTGTGACACGCTGCCTCCCGTTCACTCATTCAACACACGCTTTCGGAACAGCCCTGCGCGCAGGGACCCCTCGGACCTGGGGACTTGGAGGTGAGCAGGACGGAGTCCCGTCTGTCCGGCAGTCCCTCCGGTCCCTGGGGACCCGCTCAGCAGCTTCCCGGCTGCAGTGAGGCTCCCCCCGCCCTTGTGCGTGTCCGCTGCGGACAGAGCCGGGGTGGTCCCTCCCGCGCTCCCGCCCTGCCGCCCGGCCCTGGCTCCTGCTCCCGGCTCTTCTGAGCGGGCCTCCTCCGCAGAAGCCCTGGCTGGCAGGGCGGGCCTGGGACACTGTGGCGGAGGCAGGAGGGTCACGAATTCAAGCCTACCCTGGCGATGCAGCAATTTAGAATTATTTTTGTCTCAAAATAACTTTTTTTTCTGGTACTAGGAACCAAACTCAGAACCTCGGGCTTGGCAGGCAGTGCAACACTGCTGGGCTTCATCCTCAGCCCCTCAATTATTAGTTTTTTGAGACAGCATCTCACTATGTAGTCCAGGCTGACCTTGAACTCTCTGTGACCCAGTCTGGCCTCCAATTCATGGCAGTTCTTCTGCCTCAGCCTCCTGAGTGTGAGTGCTGGAGTTACAGGAATACCCAGCCCTCAAAATAAATGTGAAAGGGCTGAAGACGTAGCCAAGCAGCACGGTGCTGTGTGCGAGGTTCCTGCGTCAGTGCTCAGCCCTACACTTGGGAGAGAAGTAGTCAGCAAGGGCTGGTGCCAGAGGCCTGGATTTCTGTCCCCCAAAGCAAGGGTGTGGTGCCACACACTTGTGATCCTGGCTATTTGGGAGGCTGAGTCAGGAGAATAGCGAAGTATGACGCCAGCTGGGGGGATACAACAAGACTGTCTCAAAATAAAACAAGTTAGGGCTGGACATTTAGCTCAGTGTTTCTAGTGCCTGCCTCACAAGCGCAAGGTCCCTGGTTCAATCCCCAGTAACCACATACAATACCGGGGGTGGTGACTCAGGCCCACGGAAGTCAGTACCAAACACCACAGTGCCGGGCGTGGTGGCTCACGCCTGTCATCCCAGCCTTCGGGAGGCAGAGGCAGGAGGATTGCTGAGTTTGAGGCTTGCCTGGGCTACATAGTAAGTCAGGGCCAACCTGAACTACAAAGCAATAAAACAAGTTAGGGGCCAAGATTTAGCTCAGTGGTTCTGTGCCTGCCGCACAAGCACAAGGTCCTGAGTTTGATCCCTGGTACAGAAAAGAAAAAAATTAAAGGGGGTGGGAACTGGCTCAGAAAGGTCTGAACTAGGCTTCCTACTGGGCACAGACCGCGCCCTCCAGCACTGAGCAGCTGCACTGGGACTGTGTCCTCGGGGCCCATCAGCCGCCCTGGGCCTGGGTCCCGCTCCCACCGGCCTGAGGTTGGGTCCTGCCACTGCTCCCTGCCCCGGGTCTCCTAGGGAAGTTATTTTTTCTACTTATGCAGTGCGGGATGTGACCACAGGGCCTTCGCCCTGAGATACATCCCCAGGCCATTTTGTTTTGTTTTGTTTTGGGGACAAGGTCTCGCTTTTAGCTCAGGCCGGCTCTGAGCTCACTACGAAGCCCAGGCGAGCCTCAAACTCAACGATCCTCCTGCCTCTGCCTCCTGAGTGCTGGGATGACAGGCACGAGCCACCACGCCTGGCATTGTGGTGTGTGGTGTCAGGAATCCAATTTGGGACGTTGTGCTTGCGAAGCAGACACCAGCACCACTGAGCTAAATCCCCGGCGCCCCCAGCCCTTCTTTAAATTTTAAAACAAGATCTCTAAATTGCCCAGGCTTGCTAAGCCTGATCTTGAGGTTGTCCTGCCTCAGCCTCTAGAGTGCTAGAATTCCAGGCTGCACCGTGCCCCGGGTTTCCCTGAACGTTTGCTGAGCTCCAGCGGTGCTGTGGTGGAACAGCCCGGCTGTGAAGCGGATGGACTCCCGCGCGGGTGCCCGAGGGGTCTGTGGGCACTGGGGGCAGCGCCTCCCTCTCACCCCTCCCACAGGCCCTCTGCACCCTCCTGGAGGAGCAGACCAGGCTGAAGAGGAGACTGCAGGAGCTCCAGCGGCTGCAAAGGGAGCCCAGGGACACCCCGAAACTCAAGGTCAAACAGAGCCATGGGCCTGGGGACGATTGGGGTTCCCTGGGAGCTGCCACTCCCTGCTGTGTGACCTGAGTATCACGTGTGGCTGATCTGGAAAGAGGGGGTTGGGGTGGGGTGGGGTGGGGGACTGAGGTCTTGTGTATGGGTTAGGGTACACTCACCCCACATGTGAGGATCTGTCCTCAGCACTGCACAAGCAAAGGTTGGGTGTGGTGGCACAAGGCTGTCCTGAGCACTCAAGAGGCTGAAGCAGGAGGGTCTCTATGAGTTCAAGGCCAGCCATGACTCCATAGTGAGACCTTGCCTCAAAAAAAAAACCAAACTCAGGCCAGAGATTTAGCTCAGTGGTTCAGGTGCCTGCCCAGCAAGCACAAGGTCCCTGGTTCCATCCCCGGTAACCACAGACAATGATGGGCGTGGAGACTCACGCCCACCAGCCACCAATACCCCATACCATAGTGCCGGGCGTGGTGGCTCACGCCTGTCATCCCAGCACTCGGGAGGCAGAGGCAGGCGGATTGCGGAGTTTGAGGCTTGCCTGGGCACCATAGTGAGCTCAGGGCCAGCCTGAACTACAAAGCCAGACCCTATCTCAAAAAAAGAGAAAAATTTTCTACAGAAGACCCATCTTGTGTGAACCGGGCAGCACAGTGCGGCCCACACTCCGCACACGCGCGGGCTGTGGAGCGCGGCGAAGCTGCCGCCAGCCTCCGGTCCTGCCCACAGTTCCCGTTCCCCGTGCCTGAGATGCCGCTGGAGTTCCGGGGCCGCACCGAGCAGGGCCGGGCGGCCAAGCCCTCGGTCTCCCAGCTGCGCGTCTGCCGTCCTCTCCCCGGGGGCTCCGCCCTGGTGACCTTCGATGACCCCGCAGGTGGGCGGGGCCTCCCGGGAGGGCGGGGCCGGCGCGGGCTCCCGGCGCGTCCGAGGTCTGGGCGCGTCCGAGGTCTGAGCGCGCCCTCGCTCCGCTCAGTGGCCGCGCAAGTGCTGCGGCGGGAGCGGCACCGCGTGGCCCTGGAGGAGTGCCGCCTGCGCCTGCGCGTGCGCCCGCTGGAGCTGCCCGCCGTGACGGCCGTGCACGTGTCCAGCGAGCCGAGCAGGCAGCGGGTGCTGGTGAGCGGGCTGCCGGCCGGGCTGGGGCTGCCCGAGGAGGCGCTGCTGGACAAGCTGGAGCTCTTCTTCGGCAAGGCCCGGCACGGCGGCGGGGACGTGGACGCTCGGGAGCTGCTGCGGGGCGGCGCCATGCTGGCCTTCGCCGACGAGGCGGGTGAGGGTGAGGCCGGCGCGAGGGTTCGGGCCCCGACGGGCGGGGGCGCCCCGCCCACCATCCTCTCTGCCCCGCAGTGGCCCAGCACCTGTGCCAGGTGGAGCAGTTCCGAGTGCCGCTGGGGGGGCAGCACGTACCGGTGCGAGTCACCCCCTACGTGAGTGGGGACGTCCAGAGGGCCGAGGTGAGCGCCCGGGCCGCCGGCCGCCCTTCCCTCGTGGCCCTCCGCGCGCCTCCTGCCTCAGCCTCTGAGGCTCCCGCTCCCTTCGCAGCTCCAGTGGCAGCCGGTGCCCCACGCGGTGCTGGTGCTGGGCATCCCCGACATCCTGGACGGCCCGGAGCTGCGCGACGTCCTGGAGGTCCACTTCCAGAAGCCCACGTGTGGCGGCGGCGAGGTGACAGCAGTGGCCGTGGTGCCCCCTGGCCAGCGGGGCCTGGCCACCTTCACCTGATTGGGCAGGGGCTGGGGGCAGTAAAGTGCCTGTGCCGCGTGGCTGGGTCCTGCCTGGCTCATTCCGGACCGAGGCTCGTAGGGGTGGTCCGGCCAGGAGAGCTGGGCGGGGCTGGAGCGCTCGAGTGGAAGTGACACCCGGAAGGGACCTGGCCTGGCTTGGCTTTTATTGACACAAACACAAAGACAGCTGCCGCCTCCCAGGCCACGGCTCCCTCCTCCCGTCAGCCCTGGTCCCCTCCCACGCCTCCTGCTAGCTGTCCTGTCTAGCTGGTAGGACAACGCCTGGGGCTGAGCTGTGAGCTGCGTCCCACAGCCGGGAAGGGAAACTGCCTGCCTCATCCTCTCCCAAGCAGGACAGGACAGGCACAGAGCATGCCCAGTGCTGCAGAGAGGCCTGCGGGGTGGCAGAGGAGCTCAGCTCCTGGGACGGGGAAGGCACTAGGGGGCGGGGCAGAGCGGGCCCAGAGCCCACCGCAGCAGCACAGGCTTCCGGTTGAAGGCACTGGGAGTGGATCACAAGGCCTCGGTGACAGGAGGGCGCAGGAGCCCCAGACTGAGGACCCAGGATGGGGCCTGGTCTGATTCCCAGAGCCCGGAGGGGGCGGCCTCACAGCCCAGGTAGACGGAATCCTGTTGTGCTTACGCAGCTGCAGCAGAGCCCAGGCTGGGGACTGACCAGGAGAGGGACAGGGACGTGCTGGACTTGGCCACAGTGGGAAGTGGAGGCAGAGGGGGCACACAGGGTACACGGGAGGGCTGACCTTGGCACAAAAGCACTGCAGCTAGGAGAGGGCGGGGCCCAGAGCAGCAGGCCCTCATCCGCCCCATCCCCTGGCGGGGCCCGGACATCCGAGTGGTCACTTCCCGGCTCCTGCTTGGGCAGGAAAGGGCAGGGAGCCCTGGCCAGAGCGGGGCGGGGCGGGGAGGCCAGCCCAACCACTGTCCAGGCTAGTTCTCCTTCTCAGGCCCAGGCACCAGGATGACCTTGCCCACGTTCCTCTTCTCCTGCAGCTGTTTCATGGCATCAGCTACCTGGAGAGGAAAAGAGACTTTGCTCACGATGCCCATCAGGCGCCAAGCACCAGCTCAGCATAGTTGCCACACCCAGTGATAAAAATAATTGTCTTTTGGGCCGGAGGGTTAGCTCAGTGGTTCCGGCGCCTGCCTCACAAGTGCAAGTTCCTGAGTTTGATCCCCAGTAACCACATATAATGCTGAGTGGGGAGACTCACGTCCACCAACAATCAACACCGCATACCACAATGCCTGACGTGGTGGCTCACGCCTGTCATCCCAGCACTCGGGAGGCAGAGACAGGAGGATTGCTGAGTTCGCGGCCGCTTGCCTGGGCACCATAGTGAGCTCAGGGCCAGCCTGAACTACAAAGCGAGACCCTATCTCAAAAGCAAAAAAAATAATAATAATTGTCTTTTGGGCCGAAGGGTTAACTCAGTGGTTCTGGCGCCTGCCTTGCAAGCATGAGGTCCTGAGTTCAATCCCTGGAAACCACATACAACATGACCCCTGAGGGGTCTCGCTTTGTAGCTCAGGCTGGCCCTGAGCTCACTACATAGCCCAGGCAAGCCTTGAACTCAGCGATCCTCCTGCCTCTGCCTCCTGAGTGCTGGGAGGACAGGCGTGAGCCACCACGCCTGGCACTGTGGTGTGTGTACTGATGGCTGGTGGGCGTGAGCCACCACACCTGGTATTGTTGTACGTGGTTACCAGGGATTGAACCAGGGACCTTGCGCTTATGAGGCAGGTGCCAGAACCACTGAGCTAAATCTCCAGCTCCCCCCATTCCATTCTTCTGGGAGGCTAAGGCCGGAGCGTCACAAGTTCAAATTCAGCTTGGACAACTGTGACCCTGTCTCAAAATAAAAAGGGCTGGGGTGTTATTCAGTGTGAAGGCCCTGGGTTTAATCCCCAGTATCACAAAGACAATACATTTGGGCTGGGGATTTAGCTCAGTGGTTCTAGCATCTGCCTGGCAAGGTCCCAAGTTCGATTTCTGGTACCTGGTGGCTCCCGCCTGTCATCCCAGCACTCGGGAGTCAGAGGCAGGAGGATTGCTGAGTTCCAGGCTTGCCTGGGCTAACTAGTGAGCTCAGGGCCAGCATGAACTACAAAGCGAGACCCCGTCTCAAACAAAAACAAAAAGCGGGACCGAGGCGCCTCCCTGGAGAGCCCAGGCCCTCCCGCCACCCCTTCACACCCACCTTCTCAAAGGGCCAGACGGAGTCGATATGGGGCTTGACGCGGCCTTGGCCGTACAGGGCCAGCAGCTGGGCCACCACGCCGCGGAGCAGCTCCCCGTCGTCCTCCAGGCCGCCCAGGTAGAAGCCACACACGGCGCGGTTGGACTGCAGCAGCTGCTGGGCTGTGATGCTGAACTGGTTCCACCAGGTGCGGGCAATGGCCACCAGGTTGCGCTTGGGGCCTGTCAGCATGTTGGCCACCCCTGCGGGACAGCCATGGCAGCCCCTGAGCTGGAGCCGGGCTCTGCGCACTCCCCTGCTGCCCCTTACCCGCAGGCGGCTAGAGGGCCAAGCAGAGAGGCCCCTGGCCTTACGTGGCTCAGAAGTTGCCTTATCCTTAAGTTTGCTTTGATATACAGTTGTCGGTGCACATGTGCAGGACGTGAGGACTGTTTACCGTGGGGAGCTGGTGCATGTGTGTAACACATCTTTAACTTCTTGTTTTGTGGTTTTGGTTGTTGTTTTTATTTTTTGAGACAGGGTCTCGCTTTGTAGTTCAGGCTGGTCCTGAGCTCACTATGTAGCCCAGGCAAGCCTGGAACTCTGCAATCCTCCTGCCTCTGCCTCCCGAGTGCTGGGATGACAGGCGTGAGCCACCACGCCCGGCACTGTGGTGTGTGGTATTGATTGCTGGTGGGCGTGAGTCACCACGCCCAGCATTGTATGTGATTACCGGGATCGAACTCAGGACCTTGCGCTTACCAGGCAGGCGCCGGAACCACTGAGCTAACCCTCCGGCCCTTTTTTGGTATTTTGAGATAAGTCTCACTGTGTACTTCAGGCTCATCTTGAACTCACTATGTAGCCCAGGCTGGCTTCAATCTCTTGGCAGTCCTTCTGCCTCAGCCTCCCAAGAGCCACCTACCTGGCTGGAGGCAGCTTTAGGATGGAAATCCAGCTCACCCAGGAGGCCAGGGCGAGCAGGAAGGCAGCCTGGCCGGTCCTGCACACAGAATGGTCCCCGCAGCGGACCCGATTGACCCGACCCACACAGAGGATTCCCCAGGAAGCAGCCGGCTGGATGCGTGACTCAGGGCTGCTCTCGGCCGACCCTCATCGGGAGCCCAAGACCCCTCAGCCCGCTTACCATAGGAGATGACCTTCCCCATGGGTCTGAGGAGGCTGTAGCCCTTGGCAGTGTCTGACCCGCCCAGAGGGTCCATGACGATGTCCACTCCTGCCAGAGTGGGGCAGGGACAGCATGAGGGTCTGTGCTCCGCGGCCCCCATCCCCACCTGTGCCCGCCCCGCCCCGCCCACCTTTAGGGGCGATCTTTCTGATCTCATCCACATAGTCCACACTGTGGTAGTCGATGGGGTGGGCGACCCCACTCTTCCTCAGCAACTCGTGCTTGCTGGCTGAGGCCGTCCCGAACACCGTCACACGCTCCACCGTGCGGCACAGCTGCAGGGCGGCCATGCCTACACCGCCTGCGGGGAGACACCACGGGAGGGACATGGAGGCACCTGGCCATGACCCCTCCTCATCTCCCGGAGACTATGCTCGGGCTCATCTGGGGACCCAGGTCTTGTTTCCATGACAGCCTGGAAGAGGGCGGCTGGAGAGGAGAAGCTGTGGGCGAGGGCCGGTCGCTAAGGACACCAGGCCGGACCTGGAGGCTGAGTGTTACCGTGGCAACCCTGCCACAGAGGCCTCTGGGCACCACAGGCCTAGGCAGCCTGGCGTTGCCATGGCAACAAGCCACAGGCTGCGGGGAGGGAAAGCTGGAGCAGCACGAGCGAGGGGACGGGAAGGGACATCACCTGCGGCCATGTGCACCAGGACGCTGTGGCCGGGCCTCAGGTTGCCGAAGTCGAACAGGACCATGTAGGCTGTCAGGTAGTTGACCAGCAGGGCGGCCCCCTCTTCGAACGTCATGGCCTCAGGCATGAGGAAGGTGTGGGCGGCGGGCACTGTCGCCTCCTCCTGCCACATGCCCCAGCGGGTCAACACCATGACCCGGTCCCCCACCTTGGCGAAGGGAAGAAGGGTTCCATCGCATCACTCGCTGGCTTGCTGCCCCGCCCCGCAACTGCCGCCTCCCCAGGTCCCGTGCCTGTGCCAGAGGGCAGCAGCACGCGCAGCAGCCCTGGCCGGGCCGTGATAACATCTCCACCCAGCGAGCACGGCTTCCCGGAGTGCTCGCTGAGGGCCAGCCCTGCGCCAAGCACTTTACACAAACACGCTCCACTGCTGGATCCCTCAATGGTGCACGCCTTCAATCCCAGCACTGGGAGGCTGAGGCGGGAGGGTCTCTGAGTCTGAGGTCATCCTGGGCTACATAGTGAGTTTAGGGCCAGCTTGAACTACAAAGCAAAACCCTGTCTCAAAAAATAGAGAGAGAGAAGGAGGGAGAGGAGAAGGAAAGGAGGAAGGAAGGAAGAAGTTAGTCCTTCCATCAGCGGAGGTAGCTCCTATCCTTATCTTCCGTTCACAGATTGCACACTTCTGTGTTGTGTAAGATCCCGGATCACGGTTAGGCCTGGGTGGGCCTGGTCAAAGGGACCCAACCGCTGGGTCACAGAAATGCCCTCCTCCACCAGCAGCTGGCAGTACGGCTGCAGGCAAACAAATTATTTAACTGGTTTTCTTATCTGCAAAGCAGGGGAATTACTAGGCTCACGTGGAAAGAAACCCAGGGGCGAGCAGGGCACCAGCAGGGCTTGCGGCTGACAGTAACCGTGGAGGGCGGTGTCACGGCTGCAACGGGGAAGAGCAGCGTGTGGCCTGGCCCACCGAGGCGCGCAGGGACCTCGGAGCTGGGTGTGGGTGTGGCCGGTGACCATGCTGTGGACCCAGAAACCCTCTGCCCCTACAGGGGGCAGGAACCCCTCCCCTCGGCCTCCCGGAGGGGAAGGAAAGATCACAGGCCCCGCAGGCCAGAGCCCCGGCCCGCAGCCAGGGCAGGACCAGCAGCACCAGGGCGTCAGCCCACAGCCGCCCCCCCTCCAGCCAGGAAGGAGGTGGGGCTGGGCGCCCCGGGCAGGGAGCTGGGAATCCTCCCACCCACAGGGTCCCTTCGTGTCCTCCAGCCCTCCTCAGGGGACAGCATGTGCCCACCCTGCAGCGGCAGGCCTCAGGTCCACACCCGCCCCTGCCCAGGGCAGGCAGTGGGAAGCCAGGCTCCCCAGTCTGGCTCTCACAGAGGAGCCCTGAGATTTCCTGTATTTACCGGGTGGAAGGCGTGGGGAGGGGCGAGGCGGTGGCCGCTGGGCGCCCAGAGCTGTCTGCACCCCCCTCCCCTCAACATTCCTCTCCCCAGTGGGTGACTGAGGAGCGCAGAGGGTGCGGCAAGGGCCGGCTCCCGCAGCCCCTCTGAGAAGGAGTGGCTGTGCAGTAACTCCAAGTGCGGGGAGAGCTGGCCCCGAACCCCTGACACAGGACCTGTAGAGGCTGCACCCCAGGGTTCTCAGAAAGTTGGCCACCAGGAGGTGTCTGGTGTCAGGTCATGCCCAGATGAGGGATAAAGGAGGAGAAAAGGTCTGGCAGAGCCGGACCAACCAGCTCCTGCGCAGCCCTCCCCACCGGCTCGGGTTCGAGGCCAAGGTCCCAGGTCTACCCGGAAGTCCCGAGCCAGGGGGTCGAAGCAACTGAGTCACCGCAGGCGGGGCCCGCGCGATCACGGGAGACAAAGATGCCCCTCCAGCCCCGCGATGGGCGGGTCCCACCCACGCGGCGGCATGTGACTCGGGTTTGGCAGGGCGCTGCCCAGCCCAGAGACAAGGCCACCACCCAGCCTTACGGAGCAGTCCCCTGGGGGTCCAGAGGGCCGCGGTTCAGGGGTGCACTGTGTGTGTGTGTGTGGGGGGGTGCTCGGGTCATGGCGCGCATGCGCATGGGTGTCTTATTGCCCCTCCCCAAAGCCCCCCAACCGCTTCGGGGCGGTGGCCACCACTCAGAGCAATCGGGGACGGGGCAGTCACTCTGTCCTGCCCCCCAAACAATCCCACTCGGCAAGCATCCCGAAATCCGTGTTCCCGTGGGGGCTCAGCTCCAGGTCAGAGCCCTGGTTCACTTGCGCGAGGTCCTACTCTCGAACCCAGTGCCGCAAAACACCGAAAAACAAAGGCGGGCGTGGTAGGGACGCCACAAACCCAGGACTCTGGGAGGCCGAGCCAGGCGGGTCGCAAGTTCAAACCTGGCCTGGGTATTCCGCGTCTCAGTGCGACCCTGTCCCAAAAGAAAGTGCACTGGGGTGTGAGGCTCCGCGCGGAGGCGGCCACACCCCGCGCTCACCTTGCGGTCGGCCACGCCTTCGCCCACGGCCACCACCTCGCCCGCGCCCTCGATGCCCGGCGTGAGCGGCAGCGGCGGCAGGCGGTCGTGCAGGCCCTGGCGCGCGAACAGGTCGGAGAAGTTGAGGCCGCAGGCGCGCACGCGCAGGCTCAGCTGGCCCGGCCCGGGCGCGGGGGGCGCGGCCGGCCGCCGCTGCAGCTTCACCTTGTCGTAGCCGCCGAAGCCGGTGAGCAGCAGGCAGCGTAGCGTGGGCGCGGCCGCCTCGGCCGGCGCGGGCTTCGGGGCCGCGTCCTCCACGGGCGCCGCCTCCTCGGCCGCCGCCGCCGTTGCGGGCCCCGCGGCCGCCACGACTCCGTCTCCCTCGGTGGACATGGCCGGACTTGCGAAGCGCGCTCGGCCGCACCAGGGTGCCGCGGAGGAGGGCCGGGCCGGCGGGCGGGCGGGCTCGGGGGCGGGGCGGACTCGGGGCGGGGCCACTAGCCGGGAGCTGAATGGCCCGGGCGGCTGGGGGCGGGGTAAGAGGGGCGGGGCTCCAGACGCCCGCGCTCGGAAGGGCCCGGCACTCGCCGGGCCAGGATGTGTCCCTGGGCCGGGGGCCCAAGCGAAGGCGGGGTCCCAGGGGGCAGGGCGGGGACTTTAGGCAGAGCTCCGAAAGACGGGGAGGGGCTCTGAAGGGCCAGTCAGCATCGGGGGCGGGGCCTCGTGGCGGGGCGGGACTTCGAGGGCGCGGGGAAGGGCTGCGGGGGCTCGGGGCCATTGCTGGAACAGCCTAACACCGCGGAAAAAAGGCGTTGATAAACCTGCAAACATTCTCGGGGTCGCTCTGAGACTGGGTCTTCACTCGTACTAAGTCCCACGCACATGGAAAGCTCTATGAAAGGTGACTTAAAGAGTGATCCCCACATCTTGGGTCGTGGGGAGTCGCTCGGGCTCTGACGGTCTCGCGGAACGCTGGGGCCTTGGCAGACTTCTGGCCCGCGGCGCGGGCTGTAACCCCTGCTTCTCTGGTGGCTGAGACAGGAGCCGGCAATGCGGATGCGGCCCAGCGACCCGGTCTCCAACCCTAAGTTACAACCAAAGGGAATTTAAAAGAACCTGAGAAACTCAGAACTTGGGTAAAGAAAATAAAAATAAATCAGGCTTGGCTACCAGGATCAGCCAAGAAGGAAAGGAGTCCCTTTTCCGATTGACCGACCGCTCTTTTCAGTTTTCCAGCTAGTTTTATACATAACAGAGAAGTGTAACAATTGGTTTGAGACCATACATTTCACTTGCACATCTGGAAATGGGCTGGCGGACTTTATCCAAGCATAGTCAGTTACCATGGTTACAAGTAGCTTACTTTTGAAGTTGTGGAAGGGCTAATTTTTAGTGGGAAGATGTATGGAGAGCAGGGAGCAGGAAGGTCACCATGGAGGTGTTACAGGCGGGAGTAAGGAAGAAAACTGGTTACAAAGTAAAGTTGACTTAATATTAGCTAAATAAAGCAGTCAGGGGGAACAAGATTTTGCAAGGTAAAACAGTTTTACAAAGCAGAAGCTGCTAATAACTACTAACAACATTAAGTTAAGACAGTTCTCTATTTCTGTGACATTTTTGGAGGGCTTTAGCCAAGGCAATTAGGATTCCGGTGACATTCTGATTTCCTGTTCTTGGAGAGCACCAGCTAAGACAACTAGGATTCCTGTGACACCTAGCACAATACACACCAAATAAAATGCCGGTTGTGGTGGCTCACCCCTGTCATCCCAGCACTTGGGAGGCAGAGGCAGGTGGATTGCTGAGTTCGAGGCTTGCCTGAGCTACGTGGTGAGCTCAGGGCCAGCCTGAACTATGAAGTGAAAAGAAGTTACAACTCTACTGCCTGTGAACATCTGTGCCTCACATCCCTTCTGCAAAGTGGGGGTGATGTTGCATGTTCTGGCCATCTTTGCGGCATTATCAGAAGATAGAATTACATTGCATACCCTCCTTTTTTTTTTTTTTTTTTGAGACAGGGTCTCGCTTTGTAGTTCAGGCTGGCTCTGAGCTCACTATGTAGTCCAGGCAAGCCTCGAACTCAGCAATCCTCCTGCCTCTGCCTCCCGAGTGCTGGGTGCATACCCTCCTTTTAAGTAAAGTTTTTGTTTTGTTTTTAATCAGGTTTTTTGTTTGTTTGTTTTGAGACAGGGTCTCGCTTTGTAATTCAACCAGGCACTGGAACCACTGAGTTAAATCTCCAGCCCAGTTTTTAGTGGCTTTTTTTTGGTACGTTTTCTTTCTTTTTTTTTTTTTTGAGACAAGATCTCACTTTGTAGTTCAGGCTGGCCCTGAGCTCACTATGGAGCCCAGGCAAGTCTCCCAACTCAGCGATCCTCCTGCCTCTGCCTCCAGAGTGCTGGTATTACAGGCATGAGCCATCACACCCTTTTTGTACTGGGGATCGAACCTAGGACCTTGAGCTTGTCAGGCAGGCTTCTTATTGATTGATTGATTGATTGATTGATTGATTGAGACCGGGTCTCCCTTTGTAATTCAGGCTGGCTCTGAGCTCACTATGTAGTCTAGGCAAGCCTTGAACAATTCTGCCTCTGCCTGCTGGGTGCTGGATTACAGCCGTGAGCCACCACGCCAGGCATTGTGGTATGCAGTTACCAGGGATGGAACTCCAGACCTTGTGCTTGCAGGCAGACGCTGGAACCACTGAGCTAAGTCCCTGGCCCACATTTTTATTTAATTTTGAGACAGGGTTTCAGTCGCTAAATCACCAATTTGCCCAGGCTGCGCTTGAACTTCCGATGCTTCTGCCTCAGCTTCCGCGCCTCAACACCTCAGGCTAAGAAACACCTTCAAGGGGAAGGTTGACCTTGGATTCAGTGGGGCCAACTTTTTGGGGTACCAGCTCCTCTCCCTCCCTTTCTCCTCTCCCCAGGCGTCCACTAGAGGACGCATCTTCCCTGAAACTTCCACCCTCAGTGCTGGGCGGGGAGGACGCTACCCCGCTGCTTACTGGCCAGGGCTGCCCCGCCCTCTCAGGTCGCCCGCCCCAAGCACCGCCCCTACCCGTCGCCAAGGAGACGGGAAGCTATGACGTCACTCACAGAAAGGTATTGCAGTCAGTAGCCCTGGTTTCCCCCAAACCACCGCCGGCCCTGATTGCAGAGGGCATAAAACCTTTGTGGGTGCACGCGTGGGAGCATCGAATGCCCGAACCTCGCTCTTGTGCCTTCACACACCCTACCTACCCTGGAAACTCCGCCCCGCGTTCATCCCTAAGGTCAAATAAATCTGTGTCATCTGCCGAGAGGGCGCGCTCCTAGCATCCCAGCACTCTGCGAGGCTGAGACATGAGGATTGCAAGTTCGAGGACAGTCTGGCAACATAGTAAAGATCTTGTCTCAAAATTTAAAAAGAGCTTGCTGGGCGTGCTTATTTCCAGGCTTGATTCTGCTGCAGAGTGAGCTCAGGGCCAGCCTGAAGTTCAAGGCGAGACCCTCTCAAAAAAAAAAATTAAAAAGAGCTGGGGATGTAGCTAAGTGTGAAGTTCTCGTATCTAGTACGAGGCGGGGCGAGGGGACGGTCTCAACAGACATTTTAGACCAGGGCAAGGGTCTGAAATCAGGCTCCCGCCCTGGTCCCCAGGCCCCGCCCCTTGGATTGCGGTGGGGGCGGAGCGCGAAGTGGGAGGGGCGGGGCGGGAGCCGCGGCGGGGTTGGGCGCTGTCCCGTTGTCGCGGTGTCCTGCGGGGGGCGGAGCCGCCGGGGGCGTGGTCATGTGGGCGGGGCTAGCAGCGGCAGAGGAGCTGTCCGGGGCGGGGGTGCGGAGGGGCAGAGCGGCCCTTGGGGCGGAGCTGGCCTCGGGGGGCGGGGCTGCGCGGGGGCGGGGCGGGCCGCGGCGGGGGCTCGGCGCGGGCCCGCGCGATGCCGGTGTCCGCGGCCCGGGTGGCTGCAGCGGCAGTGGCGGTGGAGGCGGCGGCGGGGCCCGGGCGGCGAACGACGCGGGGGCTGGCATCGGGCGGCCGGGGCGATGGAGGCGCAGGGCGGCCGCTGCAAGATCGTGGTGGTGGGGGATGCGGAGTGCGGCAAGACGGCGCTGCTGCAGGTGTTCGCCAAGGACGCCTACCCCGGGGTGAGCGGGCCGGCGGCGGCGGCGGCGAGCCGGGCAGCGGCGGCGCGGGGTCCCGAGAAGGCCAGCGGGGGATGGGCCGAGGCTCCCGGGCAGGGGCCCTGAGGGATCCCGAGGGTGGCAGCTCGGGTCCCCGCCAGCCCCAGACCAACTTCTCGGGGCCGACGGTCCGAGGGGCTGTGCCGGGCGCTCACCCCGACCCGGTCCGCAGAGCTACGTCCCCACCGTCTTTGAGAACTACACGGCGAGCTTCGAGATCGACAAGCGCCGCATCGAGCTCAACATGTGGGACACTTCAGGTAGCCCAGTCCCCGAGGTCACCTGACCTGCCGCCCCGTCCTGACCCCGCTCGGCAGGACCCTGAGGTTCCAGGCCAGCACTGCACATCCGTCCCATCGAAAGGGAAGGACAATCCTTTTTGTTTTACTTAATGCCAGGGAAACTGAGGCCGGATTTGCTGAAGCTGATAAGAGACTGTTCTAAGATAGCCTGGCGCCCTGATCTCCAGGTAGCCAGAGTCTGCTGAGGACCCAGACACAGCTTTCCCTGCCAGGCAGAGTTGGACACAGCCCAGACCAAACCCCAGGAGGACAGAGAGCTTTCCCTGGCCCTGCTCCTCACCTCCCGAAAAAGAGAGGCCTTCTGATTTTCACACACTTCCCTGGACAACTGTACAGGATGCCTGTCAAAGTCCAGAAAGTACATGCAAAATTCCTGAGCATCTCAGAGGGCTCCAAAACTCAAGCTGGCACAGCGGTGCGCACCTGTAATTCCAGCACTCTGGGAGGCTGACGCAGGAGTATCACAAGTTCAAGCCCAGACTGAGCAACTGAGAAATTCAGCAAGACCCTATCTCAAATTTGAAAAAGAAGGGTAGGGGCTGGGGGTATAGGTCACTGTGAAGGTTTGGGGTTCAATCTCCAATACTACAGAAAAGAAAGAAAAAGAAGGTTTAGCTCAGTGGTTCCAGTATCTGCCTGGGAAGTGCAAGGTCCTGAGTTCAGTCCCGGTAAACATGTCATGATGCTGGGCATGGTAACTCAGGCCTGTCATCCCAGCACTCTGGAGGCAGAGGCAGGAGGACTGCTGAGTTCGAGGCTTGCCTGAGCTACATAGTGAACTCAGGGCCAGCCTGAACTACAAAGCCAGAGTGTGTCTAAAAAAACAAAAGAAAGAAAAAGGCTGAATTTTTTTTTTTTTTGAGACAGGGTCTCGCTTTTTAGTTCAGGCTGGCCCTGAGCTCACTGTGTAGCCCAGGCAAGCCTGGAACTCAGCAATCCTCCTGCCTCTGCCTCCTGAGTGCTGGGATGACAGGCGTGAGCCACCAGGCCCGACACTGTGGTATGTGGTACTGATTGCTGGTGGGCTTGAGTCACCACGCCCAGCATTGTATGTGGTTAACGGGATCGAACTCAGGACCTTGCACTTGCAAGGCAGGCGCCCAGAACCACTGAGCTAAATCTCCGGCTCAAGGCTGAAATTTTAAAAAAATTACCAAAAAAATCCAAAACTCGCTGAGCATATTACAGCATATGCCTGTAATGACAGCACCTGAACACTAGGGTCCCTTTTTCTCTGTCCCCCAGGCTGCCACCATGAGGGCTGTTTGTCCCCTCACTCCTCTCTTCCCATAGGTTCCTCTTACTACGACAATGTCCGGCCCCTGGCCTACCCAGACTCGGACGCTGTACTCATCTGTTTTGACATCAGCCGTCCAGAGACACTGGACAACGTCCTCAAGAAGGTGGGGGACCAGACGTCTGGCTGTGCCCAGTGGGAGGTGGGAGGAGGAAGCACATCTGGGTCCTGGTGGGTGACGTTCTGGTCTCTCCTGCTGTGCCATTTCCTGAACATTAGCCTCAGAACTGGAGACGAGGAAGGAGCTGGACAGGGAGAAGCCCTGGGAAACAGAGCCCTGTGGTGCCCTCTCCTGAGGTGCAAGGTGCTGGCTGGGGCTCAGGAAGGCGGCCTCCTAGACCTGTTTCCAGGAGAAAAGTGGCAGGGAATGGGGCAGAGCCAGTCAGGGAGGCCCAGGATCCCAGGAGGGGGCTGCCCTGTTCCAAGGACAGTATGGAGGTGGATAGTGCCACAGTGGCTGGCCTTCAGGCCCCCATAGGCCTCTGCTCCCCCTCCCCGACACCCGTGGGCTCTCAGCTCAGACCTCACATGTCCTGCTCATGCAGAGATGTGGGCTTCCTGCTGGCTGCACGGGGCGAGAACTCCCCGCCTCTGCCTCTGCCCCACCACGACCCTTTTCCTCCAACAGTGGCAGGGAGAGACGCAGGAGTTCTGCCCCAACGCCAAGGTGGTACTGGTTGGTTGCAAACTGGACATGCGGACGGATCTGGCCACCCTTCGGGAGCTGTCCAAGCAGAGGCTGATCCCTGTCACACACGAGCAGGTGGGACCCATGACCTCTGACCGGATCCCAGCTTCAGCCTCCGGTCTCTGAAGGTCTCAGACCCTGATTTGAAGACATACTACCCAACCAGGTGTAGTGGCTCAGGCCTGTCATCCCAGCACTCAGGAGGCAGAGGCAGAGGCAGAGGCAGGAGGATTGCCATGAGTTCCAGGCCAGCCTGGGCCACATAGTGAGTTCAGAGTTACCCTGAATACAAAGCAAGACCCTGTCTCAAAAGCAGGTGGGGGGAGGCTGCCAGCTCAGTGTGAAACTCCTGGCGTTAGTCCTTAACGATGTGCAAGACCAAAGGAAAGCTATATGTATATATAGTACCTGTCCCCTGCTTATGTCTTGCCCTAGGATCTCGGACCTGATCTGGGACCCCACAGCCCACACTGCTCCCCAGGACACTTGCTGGGCAGCAGCCGAGTCCTCCAACCTCCTCCCATGACCCTCTCCCCAGGGCTCCGTGCTGGCCAAGCAGGTGGGGGCCGTGTCCTACGTGGAGTGCTCCTCGCGGTCCTCAGAGCGCAGCGTCAGGGACGTCTTCCACGTGGCCACCGTGGCGTCCCTCGGCCGCGGCCACCGGCAGCTGCGCCGCACCGACTCGCGCCGGGGGCTGCAGCGATCCACGCCGCTGTCGGGCCGGCCGGAGCGGAGCGGCGAGGGCGAGATGCACAAGGGCCGGGCCAAGAGCTGCAGCCTCATGTGAGGCCCCGCGGCCTGCGGCCTCCGACTCGGCTGGGGCCGCACGCAGGGCGAGGGTGTCGCGCCCTCGGCCCGCTCTGTGCCGGGACTCGCGTCCGGAGCGAGCCGGGGAGGGCGGCCGGCATCGGAGCGGCGCTGCCCCCACCTCGCCGCGTCCTCCGCGAAGGGCGCCCCTCCCCGGCCGCCGAGCACAGCCGGCCCCGCCTTCTGCCCGCGGCGAGCGTCCTCCTGCGGGCTTCGCGCCCCTCCTCCCGTCCCTCTGTCCCCAGCCCGAAGCCGCAGGCCCCGCGCGCCGAGGCTCCGGCACACGCGCCGGCCGCACCCCCTCCCCGCCGACGGCCCCCAAATAAAGGCCGCGTCCGCGGAACAGGCTGTAGCTGGAGTTGCCGGTGCGCGTGCGCGTGCGCGGCGGAGCCAGGGCAGGGTGGGCCGGAGAGCTTCACTCTGGCCGATGTGGCCGACAAGCCACGGGTCAGGGTCCTCTGCTCGCCGGGAGGGGCTGGGGTCACCGCTCCAGCCCTGGCCTGCCTGTGCTACCTGGGCACAGTGGGGAGCGGGAACACCCCAGAAGCAGAGCCCAGCAGGCCGCCTCCCGAGTGCTCGGCACCTGACCTTGACCCTCCTCCTGTCCTGAGCTCCGGACGGTCCGGGAAGCATCTGCTGAGCCGCGTCGCCCTGGCTTCGCCCCGGAGGAGGGCGCTGGGGGCTGGCTGTGCGCCTGGCGCTGGGTTGCGGCCTGTCCTGCTTCCGCTCCCAGCTCTGGTCCGCTGGCCTCTTTGCCCGACATTCCTCCGCCCAGACCTCTCGCTCCGGTGAGGTTCGCATCCCGTGCTGCCCCGTGTGCCGCAGGCGGGCTGGCGGCAGAGGGCACCGGGCTCTATCGCGGCAGGGAGGTGCCTGGCAGGGGTGTCCGGCGAGAGGGACTCAGCCACACCTGGGGGAGGCTCCTGGCGGTTGCAGAGGAATCTGCTGGGCAGGGCACAGCTGGGAAAGGTGCTCGGGGCAGGAGACCAGCAGGTGCGACGCTGGGCATGATTGGGCCTCACGTGGTGGGCTCCGCAGCAGGGAACCAGGAGGCCGGGGAGGCGCATCGAGGCACGACAGGGCCCGGAGGGCAAGGGAACCTCCTTGTGAGGCTGGCAGGAGCCACGAGGAACTTGAGGCAGCCCGTGAAGTGACCGGTTTGTGGGAGGCAGGGTCTGCCGTGATTCGGACCAGACTCCAGCTCGCTGTGTGGCTCGGCTCCGTGGGGCTCGCAGAGACCCCTCCGCCTCAGCCTCCAGCTGTGCGCTCCCCACCAGTTTCCTCTGCACTTTGGCCGGCTCAGCACAAAGCTGCACAGGCCTTTGGCGCCCTCTGCTCCCTTCTGTCTCTTTCCTACACGGTGCTTAGGGAATGCGAACAAATTCAATATCCGCCCAAAGAAGACATAATTAGGAAGGTAAATCACCCAAAAAACCCCAAAGTTTAGCACACTGCCGGCCCCTCTAGGAGCCAAGCGCCAGGGAGGGGCCGGGCCTCAGTTCCCCTGCAGGGGCCCCAGACCCCAGGTGCAGCAGGCCTGCAGGCTTCTGCCCCCCCAGTTAGACACCATGGGAAACAATGAACCACGTTTATCATTTAATGGAATAAACAAGGAACCACTCCCCGTGATCCTGCTGCAATTCCTTAACCTCCGGAGCCAGCCGCAGAGGCAGGAGGAGGGCGTGACTCCTCGCTGCAGACAGTCTCCACCTGCCAGGTGGCCCATCGAGCCGAGCTTTGGAGCCCGAAGCCCGAGGCGCCTCCCTGAGTCCCGCAAAGCCCCATCCGGTCTGAGGCTGTGTTCAGAGCCGGAGAAGGGGTTAATCAGCGGGTCACCCCAGCACCCCGGGAGGCTGAGGATCACAAGGTGAAGCCCTGGCAGGTCCACTTAGGGACTCAGTGAGACCCTCTCTCCATGGAAACGTCCTGGGGATGTAACTCAGTACAAAGGCCCTCGGTTTTGATCCTCAGTGCTGCCAAAATAGAGGGGAGGGGTGGCTCCTCATGGCTTCCCCTGCACACCCAAGGGGCTGTGGTGGGGCCCCAGAGCTTCCAGGCCTAGCTTGAGGGAACCCGGAAGGGTGCCATTGGGGAGCTGGCCAGGGGGCTGGTGTCCTGCTCCCACGCCGCCGGCCTTCGCAGCTGGAGGACCCTTTGCTGGTCCTGTGGCACTGGCTCGAGACTTCCTGTAGGAGCCTTGAGGGAGGACCCTATGTTGCCATAGAAACCCGCCCCAGCTCCAGGGCTCTTGGGGGCCTGGCGAAGGAAGCCCCATTCCTAAGTGGCAGCTTTAGCTCCCCAGGGGCAGCACTGGGGCGCTCCCCCAGGAAGGGCGGCCCTCCCTGCTTTCCTTTGGGGTGGGGTAAGGGTCCCGCGGGGTCTTCAGGCCCAGGCAGCTGCCCCCAAAGTCAGAGCCCAGGGAACTGTACGCCCCTCCCCCAGAAGCCACTGCTGCTGACTCCCAAATAACAGATGTCTGTCTGCATATTAATGAGGCTGGGTGAATAACTGGGGAGTTTTTCATTCAGTGTCAGGTGAACCCAGAGGCCTTCTGCTCACAGACACCCCTCGGCCCCGCCCCTACCCATCACAGCAGCCCCAGGCTCTGCAGCCACCCCAGCAGGCCTCCTGCCCAGGCCGGTCTGGTCTGGGAGCGACCCTGTGGCAGCAGGAGAGCCTCGGAGCAGGGCAGGACAAGAAGGTGGCCCTGAGGTGTGGGCCCGCTGCCACCTGGGCGTGGGGACCTCACTCGGCCTCTGCAGGAGCTCGCGCGGCTGAGAAGGCGACTTCACCCTGATCTCGAGGCCTGTGCCCTGGGCCTCAGAGTAAGACTGTCTCAGAAAGCCAAAGGCAGCAGCTTAGCACGACCCTGGCTGCTGGGAAAGACACGTGAGGGCGGCTCAGCCAGAGAGCATGGAGGCCAGATGGACATTAGAAAGGACATTAGAGGGCTGGAGATTTGGCTCAGTAGTTCCGATGCCTGCCTCGCAAGTCAAGGTCCTGAGTTCGATCCCCGGTAACCACAAGCAATGCTGGACGTGGTGACTCACGCCCACCAGCCATCAATACCCCAAATCACAGTGCCGGGCGTGGTGGCTCACGCCTGTCATCCCAGCACTCGGGAGGCAGAGACAGGAGGATTGCTGAATTCGAGGACTTTAGAAAGGGGCTGGGGATTTAGCTCAAGTGGTACCATGACTACCTCGGAAGCTAAAGGGCTCAGGTTCGATCTCTGATACCATCAAAAAAAATAAAAGAAAGGACCACAGGAACCCAAGCCCAAAACACAACCAGGCCAAGGCGAAACCCTGAATGACAGCCCAGAACGAGAGCTCTAAAAGCCATGAGTTCATTGGTGGGTCTTTGGCAAGTCTCCTGTCCCCTCTTAGCACCTCAGTCCCCTCTTCTGTAGAATGAGTGGGTCCGCACTGGGCATGGTGGGTGCCCTTGTGTAACTGCAGCATGCTGGGAGGCTGAGGCAGGAGGATTGCAATTTTAAAAATGAAGTTCTGGGACTGTGGCTCAGTGGTAAGACACTGGGCTCAATCTCCAGTGCCACAAAAATGAAAGAGTAAGTGAGGGCCTGGTTTGCTCTCCGAGGCCGGTCACTGTGTGAGGACAAAGCCCTGACGCTGGGTGCAGGCGGGAGGGCCGCCCATCCCCCGAGGCCCATCACTGGGCTCTGTACTCTCTCCGTGACCGATCCGCTGCCCAGCAAACAACTGTCCATTGTGTCCCTGTGAGGGGCGGGAAGCCCGGCAGCTTGTGATGCAAATGAGCGGCCTGGCCGCTGCCGGGCCCCTCCCACCCCAGTTCCCATCTGGTCCGAGTGCGGCCCAGGCTGGCCAGCCATTGTCCCTAGCGGCTCCGCCCTGTGAGGAGCCTGGTGCCAGGCCCCGCTCCCTCGGACCCCAAAAGTGGCTCCGTTTTTAAATTTTTAAAAAAAATAATCGCGTGAAATCCACAAGACACACAATCGCCCATTGTGGGTGCACAGTTCGATGGTGCTTGAGGCCCGGGCGAGCGCAGGGCAGGGGTCCCGGGTGTAGCACAGCACCCAGGGGTTTTTCCACTCCATCCTGGGGTGCTGGGTTGGAAGCAGAGGGGGTTTCTGGGGCACTGTGGCTTTGCAGCCTCTCACCGTGGGGGCCAGGGGCGGACAGCAGCCCTCTGGTTCAGGGGCCGCAGCCAAGGGCCCCGCCCCCCTTGCCCTGAGTCCTCGGCACAACCTCAGGAAGCTGCTCGTGAGTCCTGGGTGTATTTCTCTGCCTGACAGACACCTCCATCCAGCTTGATGTGGTTTTCAAGATAGGATGGCAAGCATCCACTCACCTGTGCCCAGGTCACCTCCAGAGGTGCCTCCTCACCCGCTTTGCCTCACCTGGGACAGGTAGTAATGCTAAAGCAGCAAAACAAAGCAAAAAACACAAACAAACTTCTAGAATTAGCTAGTACCGACCGCTTTGGTGTTGCAGAGAAAAAGGCTTCCTGGAGCCAGACTCTGAGGCCTGCAGCTCTGCGCCCTTCCGCCCTTCCGCAGTGTCTCGGCCTGAGGACGGGGGTGGGGCTCCCGGGCTGGTTAGTTTCAGAGCTGTCACTGACTCGCCACGTGACCAGGCCCTGGGCTTTGGGTTCTTCATCTGGGGAGTGGGTCAGCCATCGGTACCTGCTGCTGTTTATTTGCAAACTGGTTCTGGCAGCCTCATTCCTCCCTGCTGGGCAGGCCGCAGGCGCTGGGAGCCGACCGCTCCATCTGGGCAGGCGAGCTCAGGACAGGCCAAGGGTCCAGGAGATCGGAGGGTGTGCAGAAGCCGGGGGGACTCGGGTGCCACTTTGTGAGCAGGTCAGGGCCCTAAGACTGGGGGTGGGGATCACGGCAGGCTCAGCAGCTGTTTTCCGAAGGGCCC
>PVIC010021073.1:0-28920 GCA_004025085.1 Thryonomys swinderianus | reverse complement strand
ACAGTGTCTTGCTTTGTAGTTCAAACTGGCCCTGAGCTCACTATGTAGTTCAGGCTAGCCTTGAACTCACAGCAATCCTCCTGCCTCTGCCTCTCTAGTGCTGGGATTATAGGTGTGAGCTACCATGCCTGGCATTGTGGTACATGGTACCAGGGATCAAACTCGGGACCATGCGCTTGCCAGGCAGATGTTGGAACCACTGACCTAAGTCCCCCAGCCTCCCAATTTAGTTTCAATAACCACCTTCTCTTTCAACTTGTTTTTTATCCTGGACTAAAAATCAATAAGAAATTGATATATAAATATTTCTAAGGTATCATTTCAGTTTTATTTTTTAAAAGTTCATTTCAACCAGGCATGGTGGCTCACATCTGTAATCCCAGCACTTGGGAGGCAGAGGCAGGAGGAATTCTGAGTTCGAAGCTTGCCTGGGCTACATAGCGAGCTCAGAGACAGCCTGAACTACAAAGCAAGACTCTATCCCACCCCCACCCCCAAAAAATCCATTTCAAAGAAATAATAGGCTTCTCAATGATCAGAGAAACTAGTGGCTTCTACAGGCTGATAACCCTATGGCATCCACATCACCTTAAGCAACATGAAAACTGAGATCTTTTAAAAACCTTCTCTGTCAGTAGTTCATTCTGTTATGCTTCTTAATTGAGAGAATGAATAATTGGAAGATGAAGATCTATAAGGCAAAGTCATCAGTATTTTCATTGAAGGTCTAGTTGTTATAAAATGTATTTAGCTCTTGATAGTCATAATAAAACTATATTTTTTAAAAATCTCAGATGCATGAGATCTTGGAGTGTCCTCTTCCATTTTATTTTAAGAAACAATTATAATCTGTAGACCACACTGCTGTACTTGCAGTGTTAGAATTATTTCATGCTCACACCTCTGTGTGATGCAAATATGTCTAAGTGAGTTGTTAATATATTAAAAGGTGTTTCTGAAAGGCTTAACAGCATTTTCAAGCTTTCCAAAGGAACTTTACATCGAAATACAAAGCATTCTTTTTATTCCGTTAATGTGTTCCTTTACCCTTGAAGCTATTTTTTATGTTGCATATTTCCCAAAGTTCAATAAAAATGATATACATTTACTTTTATGCAGGATATTTAAATTTTAATACAATTTATCTTGAATAGGAATACATTAACCATAACCAATGAAAATTCAATGTTGGAATATACATTATCTGGCTTTTCAATTAACCAGAAAACTTGCTCACAAAGCATATGATGGATTGATTCTCAATCCTGGAGAAACTTAATAAAATATTGGGTTCTTTGCTCTATCACCCAGCTCATTTCTTTTCTCTTAACTTTGTTAAATCTTTACTTGTTTATAATTCTTCAAACTTCCTTGAATAAGAGGAGCAGAGAAGCATGTCCATAAAATGGTGATGAAGAAAAGAAAGAAGGACACAAAACTGGCCCAGGCTTCTTGGAAAGGAGAGTCATGTTAAATATCCTAGTTAACATATAGGTCCTTCAGTATGTTTTTGCTAAGAAAAGAAAGTCAGCAGAGAAAGGGACAGTTCCCTTGCGCACCAGAGCGAGGAGATGAGCCATGAGGACAGGGGACGTCTATTTATTAGACCCTGGACAACACAAGCCTAGTCCCAGGCTCCCGTTGGGTGGGCCGAAGCGATCAAGCCTAAGAGCAAGGGCAGGCGAGGTCAGGTGGTGTTTAGAGAGGAAACAGTGAGGTCTGGCAGGGGCTCGAAGCCAACAAGTGTCTCGGCTTCACTGTAACTAAGCCATGGGGAGTGCCACCCAACACAGGCTGCAATTTATCTGCACGTCTCAAAGAAAGCCTCTAGTTGCTGCTGGTTTGAAAATAGGTTGTATAAAATCTAAAATTGGAGTAGCATGATGTAAGAGAGAACAGAATTTTAATTACACCAGTTAAGCTTCTGCCTCATTATTTTCGTTACATTTTAGAACCAAATTCGATTAAATACAGCTAGAAAGATCATACCAGTTCTTGTGAAAAAAACATTGACTCAAGTAACTTTTATGTATATTTATATTTAGTCAATTTTAAGAATCTATTATAAGAGCCATAAAACATAGAAATTTAGAAATAATCTCTAGTTTAGTGCACGCATTGTTATTGTGTGAAATATTTAAAGAAGCAACCCCCTGAAGAACTCGTATGATGAACTGACAGTACAGAGGCACTGAGTTGACTCCATGATGAACAAAGCTTTCCCAAACAGCAAGAATAGATGTAAAAATAGAAGAATCAAACATTTTATAGAAACTCAATATATTATTTCTTCTGTCCAGTTGATATTGCTATGAGAAATTACTTCTCTGAAGAGAGAAAGCAACCCATAAAAAACAAAATGAGCCAGGTGTGGCAGCTCACGCGTGTAATCCCAGCACTTGGGAGGCAGAGGCAGGAGGCTTCCTGAGTTCGAGGCTTGCCTGAGTTACATAGTGAGCTCAGGGCCAGGCTAAGCTGCAAAATGAGACCCTGTTTCAAAAACAAACTTACAAATAAAAAACACAAAACAACAAAGTCAGATTGTGTATCATGTAGAGAAGTATGAATGAGTTAAAATAATTATCTTGAAATGATAAAATATTTTAATAGACATTTTAAACAGACCATATATATATATATATATATATATATATATATATATATATGTGTGTGTGTGTGTGTTATATAAAATTTCCCAAAGTATTTAAAAAGATTTACATATAATCAATCATGGCTTTAGCTTCTGTATAAGTACAGGATGAAATTTACATAACTGCCTTCTTTGACAGTAGAAAAAATAAAAGAAAGGCATATACTTAATATTTTAGTCATTAATTTCTATTCTACACTTGATCTTAGCCAAAAGGCCGAGAAGCGATTCATTAATTTCTATTCTGAGGACAAAGACATTTTAAGCAAGTGTTTTGTATTCTAAAACAATTTTAGTGCAAATTCAAATTTTGTACTTATCAGTTGTATGGCTTTGGTAAAGTTTTAAGCCAACTAAATCTGTGTTTCTATCTGTACAATGAAAATAATATTGATCATATTTGCCTCACAGGATTATTGTAGTAACAAAGAAAATTGTTTTCAGCATGCTGCCATGATGCATGAACAATAGGTAACATTTCTATGCTTCTATCATGAACATTCAAAAAACCGTGAAACAAAATACTGATACAAAACTACATCACACTTCTGGTCTTTTAAAGTTTTGTTGGAGTTTCTATAAAAGTCTAAGCATTTTAGGTTTTCTAATTATTTTTTTAAAGCAGTCAGCATGTTAAGGTAAGCTGTGGAGACCATTGTCACCAATTCTTTATCCTGCCCATTTTTGTGCTCTTTCCCTAGAGAAAAACATCATGACTCGACATCGTAGCTTGGTATCATTAAGTGTTATATTATAAGTTCTATGTATCTGTTCACTCTTTTCTAATTCATTTCTCCTCTGGCTATGATCTATTCACACCCATACCAGTCCACAAAGTGGTTGTTCAGAAGAAGATGAATACAGAAAATAAAATAAATGTTTAGGAACATTCTGGTAATTTCACATCATAACAGCTGTACATAGTATATAGGTGGACCCTCAAGGGACTCTTCTGTCTTGGGGAGTAGACCAGCTAGCCCGTTTGGGACTCTCTTTGTATGTAAGAAGACAATATAACAATGAGAGAGCTCGAATCCTTCTTTGTTTAAGAGGGAAACCTACAGAAACAACAAAAGAATAATTTTTAAAGACTTTTGCCCCAGAAAAGTGATGGTTTGATTATATAGGCACTGATTCACTATAAAGATGATACCCTCATTTAATTAAGATATATTTTGTAGGGTTTTTAAAATAATTTTAGAGTGTTTAAATATTATTTATGTCAGTTAGCAACATGTGTGCATCTAGCCAGAATTAATTACTAGTATTAAGGTTTTCAGTAAGTTCTTTCCAAATTACATTATTCCTTTTACATGTATTTTACTAAAAATTAAAAAAAATTATCGCGTTTGTTCTTCTTTACATGTCTGTATAATATATCAGTGTGGTCTTAGTCTCTTGAGTTTTGATCTGTTTCGTTATTCATTTAGAAATTGAAGCTGTTCTAAATTGGCCAATGTGAATGCCCTCACAGCGAACTGCTGCCCGTGTTTTGCAATATTTGAATGGTGTTTGCACCATTCATTGAGAACTTTATAATTTTCATTCATGACAAGATTGTTAAGACTCATTTTTCCCATAAGCCAGGCCTAGAATGAGTCATTTCTTGGAGGAATTCTTTTTCTTTCTAAAGAAAATAAATACAAACATTATTATCTGAGCACTCATTGCTATACTTGAATATGGTTTACTTACTGTTTTTGTTGTGAAGATCAATGTATGGATTATAGATATATATTCTCTGTCTCATTATACACACAATATACATGTGCACACACAACACCACACACACACACACACACACACACACACACACCCCACTGTGACCCCTGATTGTGAAATGTCAAGCAGAGCAGATTAATGCCTAGTAAACCTCAGTTCTGTTTGTGCTTGAGAGGGGCATGGAGCATAACTTTGGATGCAAGATGTGGTCCCTGACTTCTCTAATGTGGACTATTCCTCTGCTTTGCTTCCTAGTTACCATGAATTAAGCATCTTTGCTTCACTATGCCATGTTGCCAGATGTTTCTGCCTGGGAAGCAGCCAACTGTGGATTAATTCTTCTGAAACTGTGAGCCAGTTTAAATCTCTCCTACCCTAAGTATTTTGTGTCAAGTGTTATGTCTCAGTAACCAGAAGAGCTAACACAGAAAATAATACTGGACAAGTGGATATTAATATTGCTGTGAGTGTACCTGATCATATGTTTCAGAAGCCTTGGGAAATAGTTTATTGGAAAAGTATGGAAAGATTTAGAGATGATGCCAACTAGAGAAGGGCTAGAATGTCGTTTGGAGAGCCCAGTGGGTAATTCTGGTCAGAACCTAGAAGACAAGAATGTTAATAGCAATGCAGATAATAAAGCCAGGCCCATGAAGTTTCAGTTAGGAAACTTTTCTGTTTTTTTAAATTTATGATTTTTCAAGTCTATTAGGAATAAACTTTTTCCTTTATGGTCTCTTTACTGCAAATTCATGAAGAAAATAATTTACAAGTATCATTTAGGAAGTCAATATATAACTTTCTAATTATAACAGCAATGCTAAATGAAAAGCAATTTATAATTAACATATTTTGGTATATAAAAGTTAAGACACAGAACTACTAGAAGATAACAAATGAGCCACCTTTGCAGCTGCATGTAAATTACTGAGAAAGCCACAACTATGAACACAGACTGCCACAGCAAGGCTTTGTAGACCAATCTACACCCACAGACCTGGGGGGCTGCGAGTGTAACCCTGCACTGGAGCACATGTTTAGCAGATGCAATGGGGTGAGACACCCATGATCCTCTCCTCTAAAACCTGGAGAAGATCTCAAGCACTGCTGATTCTACTGATTTGAGTGTAAGAAGAAGTACAAAACTAAATTTTTGAAAATTTTTGAAACAAGAAAAGTATATCCTTTCTATTAGTAAGTTTAGAGTGTTCCTGGAAAATTATGCAAATCAGCAAATGATACCTTCACTATTTCACTTAAAGGAACCACTTTAGGATGATGTATACACACTGCTAACATTACTCCTCTTGTACTATGGGACCATTATTATTTAAAGTAATGGTGACTTGAATACTAGCACTGTAGTACTAGCTGCAGAGAATCCATCTGATAAGTAAGAGGGACACTCAGTGGCTCTTGGGCCATAGTGCATACTGTGTCCTACCCAGGACAGAGACCATTCTTAGTGGACACAGAAGGAGCCAGTGCAAAGGACACAGAATAGTGACAACTGAAAACTTGTGAATTGCTCAACTATTTAGTGAGTTTTCAACTCAATATTTTCATACCATGGTTGACTGTGAACAATTTATTTCAGCAAAAGAAAATGATGGGAGGCAGGATAAATAATTTAGTTTCTTCTCAAATGATTTTGATTTAAGCATTTATCTGAAGATGTGACTTCCAATGTCTCACTGTTAAGCATTCAGGATCTTCAAGATCCAATGTTTTGTCAGATCTTATTTCTGATAGGTACAGTGTTCAGAAGCTACAACTGTGATACTTCTAAGGTCATCTTAAGAATTAGAAGTACATATTGCATAAATAAATGTAATTATGTGAGTATAGTTTATAACTATCTGTACATGATACCTAACGCAAGTATAAGAACACATACAAAACATGACAGAAGTTATCTTATAGCTACAAAGAGATACAAAGGTAATTTCTGTTTCATTTATAATCTTTTTAATTCAAGAAGATTGAGGAGTTCATATGCAAGATTTTTGCCACTGTTATTGGTGATAGTTTTAATGGTGCTTATTATATAATTTTATATTTTGCTTTTCAATTATAATTACCTTTTGAGAAAATTAGTAGTAAATATCTATAATCTCAGCTACTTAGAAAGCTGATGCTGGAGAGTTAAAATTTCAAGACTAGTCTGGGTGATTTAAGGAGACCCTATCCAGAAGTTAGGAAGTCTAGTGATGTAGCTCAGTGCTTCCAGAGTTCAGTCGTCAGTAATGGAGGGAAAGAAAAGCAAAAGCAGAAACTGCTTTCCTTAAGACCACAATTTCAAGAGCCATAGTAGAGCTATAATCCTAAATAAGATTTAGGTTATTTTAAAACCTATGGTCTTAATACACACTCAAACTAGATTTTTTTTTCACTATTTTACAAAGAAAAGTATTTTAAGACCTTGAATGGAATATTTCCTTTTTTCATATTAGTTTCATCTTTGTGTTTTGTTTTGTTTCATTTTTTGTTTTGAAAAGGGTCTCACTTTGTAGTTCAGGCTGGCCCTGAACTCATTATGTAGCCAAGGCTGGTCTCAAACTCACAGCAATCCTCCTGCCTCTGCCACCCGAGGGCTGGGATTACAGGCATGAGCCACCACTCCCATTTTAGTTTCATCTTTGTTGAGTGGAAAAGTTCATATTCTATACTGTGCTTTAATTTGGGCACCTGTTTAAACAGGCAGAAATGAGCAAGAGCTGAATTTTTTTTTTAATTTCCACAAAGAGACTCAGGTCTTCTTCAGGGTTTGTATTTAAAGAGCAACTGCTTTGAAGGAGTGTCAAAATAATAATTCCATTAACTAAAATGCCTCATTTTTTGACTGAATATGCTTGTGTGTATTCTGATATTAGACATTACCTCTGTCATCTCTGGTAACCTTAAATTTTAATATCAGAGCCAGTTCATTGTTCATTGTTCAATATATGTACATAGATATATATGAAATATCATTATTTTCAAAATGAGATCTTTCCAATTTTACTCTGGGCACATGACCTGGCAGCTGGAGTTGCTATTGGTGAAACTCCCACACAGCCATGACAGCCTTATCAGCTTGCGTTGGCCAGTGCAGAGAAGACAGGAGTATGACTGTACACCATGTATGTGTTCTCACCATGGAAAGCCTCTGCCATCATTCTCCTCCGCCCTTCCTCTGGGCTAGAAATGAGACGGAAGCTGACTTGTCTTCTGGACAAGTGTCTCCACTTTGACTGTATTCATGCCGGAGTCAATTTCTTATTTCTGTTAGTAATTACTTTCTTGCAATACCTCGTGATTCCCCAAGTTTCCTTCTTATCACTGGGACACAATACCTGACACAAACAACTTAATGAAGGAAAGTTTCCTTTTGGCTCACACTGTTGGCCCTTGGTTGACTGACTCCGAGTCAGGAAGGTATGGTGCAAGGGTCTGGGCGGAAGAAATCTGCACCCACCATGGCATCCAGGAAGCAGAGAGAAAAAGAAGGAGTGAAGGATGCATCCTTATGCCCTTCCACATCATGCCCCGTGACCCACCTTTTACAGCCATACCTCACTTCCCAACAGCAAGTCAGCTATAAGAACCCCCAAATTCAGTCACTTTCACAAGCCCCACCTACAAGCATATGAGCCCTAAGGGCAGGATTTTTAAATATAAACAATAACACTAATAGCAGATGATGTTAATCTGTTCTTTGAGACAGCCTTAATATTAGCACTTACGTGTCACTGAAGAGTCTACTAATACTCAGAGCAAGAACCTTGCCAAGAAAAATCGGAAAGACTGAAGTAAGTTGTAGAGTAGTCCTGTTTCTGACTCCAAAACCGGGTAATTTAAATCCTCCCCAGAGCAGGAAAAATCTGAGCCCAGGGGATAAATTCTCCAACGCAGTTGTAAGTGGTTGGTGAGAACCCAAGGTACAAAGATATAATGGTTAGGAAATATGTGGCTGGTTTTGTTTGTTTTTGAACAACTTAGACATTATTCTAGGGACATAGACCCTTCTCGGTCCTCTCATCACATACACACAGACAAGAAGCATAAAATATTTTGTTGCCCTATTGGAAAGTTACTTCTTAGAAGTGAAAGTTAAATTTCCTCTCTCTTAGCCTGTAGCATATAAAGCATCACCACTGTATTAGGAAAGAGACTGATAGAATCAGTTTAATTTTCTCAGTAGCCTAATGAGGAAAGTGTCAGACAGTGAAAGAGTTCACTAGCTAATGTCTCAGACAATACTGACTGCAAAATTTTTCCTCATGGAGGTAAAAATATAATAAATCTAGGCCAAGAAGAGCCAGTTGGTTACTAAGCAGTGAGTTGGAACGAAGGCAGCAATTCTCTTTCAATCTAAAAAGCTTTTGTAGCTGATTCAATTAAAATAAAACACATGAAAACATTAAATTTTCTTTCCTTTTGTGTCAAAGTTGCAAAAAGCCTAAAGATAACAAGAGCGATATCTCAGCCATAGAAACTAATCTTCTTTGTTAGTGCTGTGTTCAGGGAAAAATTCAAACCCACCATGTACATTTAACATGGCCCAAATGTGTAGCTAATTTGAGAAGCAAACTACAAACCAGAATCATTATTAGAAGATTTTCTTATGGCCAGAACTGCTATCATCAAATAAAAACAACAAAATATTAGGGAGGAAGCTGGACTGTTAAAACACAAATTAATATTTCTGCTTGCGAGAAACGTAAGATGCTGATGAGAATGGAAATTACCATCAAAGATGTAATTCTTTTGGTGAAACTCACACCTGAACAGGACTGTTTGTCTGTCTGAGTGACATGTGTTTAAGGAAGCTTTCATTTCTTTGTTATTACCGCTGTGCAGAATAACTGGGTTATATTGTAAGGAAGTTTAACTTTTCTAACTGTTGCCAAATTATCTTATAAAACAACTGTTCTATTTTACATTCTTACCAGCAGTAGGACAGTTTCAGTTGCTCCCATGGTCACATTTGTTATAGTTAGTATTAATTTTCTCTCCCCGGCAAGCTCGGACATGCAATGGTGTCTCACTGTGGCTTTATTATTATATTTTTTCTGATAGTGTATGAATTAGATTAAGGTTCTTTTTACAGTTTTCACTTCTTCTGCCACATAGCTTCTTTGGGGGAAATAGCTTCCAAATGGTAGACTTCTATTATTTTTTCTAAATATCACCATGACTGGGTTTTGAGAGTGTCATGTGTATCTTGGGTACAAAAACTTTATCAGATACACAATTAGAAAATATTTTCTCCCAATCTAGGATTTGGCTTTTCATTTTCTTCAAAGAATTTTATTGGTAGATATTCTGTTTTACTGCCCCTAATTCATGATATAAGTGTTCACTCTTTTTAATCCTTCCAGCTGCTTTGAGATTTTTCTCTTTAGCAGTGATTTTTGAGCAGTGTGAGTACATTAGACCTCAGGTGGTGTTTTCCTCCGCTTCCCCCATCTCTTCCCAGTTCCCTCTCCACTTTTTGCTTTGAGTTCATTCACTTTTTGGATCAGTCATTGTGTTGCTTTTCTCTTGTCCCCAAGATAAAATGCCCAACACCCAAAATTAGAGGGGAAAAGGTTTATTTGGCTTATGGTTCATAGATGTTTGTCCATAATTGGCTGGCTTCAAGGCTGAGTATCAGGCGGGCAACAGTTCATGGGCGGAAGCACAGAAAGCAATGGGAGAGCGAGGAGGAGTGTCATAGGGGAGAAACAGTTCATAGTGCCCCCTAAGGAGCAAATGCAGTAAAGGATCTTTCTGCTCCTTTTATTTTATTCAGACTCCTGGGATGAGAATAGTACAAAAGCACTAATTCACATGTAGTGATTCAGTAATGCATGCTTTAATCCGAGCATCACACATACCAGATGTGGCTGTTTGAAAAAAACTGCATAAAGCTTTGGAGGATGTCTAGACTCAAGCCATAACAGTCGTTTTACACTTTTCATCAAACTGAAGTAATTTAGTATTTTTCTTTTCTTAGATTCATACAAGGTCTTCTATTTTTAGGATCTAGAGTACACATATTTTAGGCAGTTGAGATTCACTCAAAGTTTATTCAAGCTCTTTGCATTTTATTTTAATTCATTTATCTATAAGTGTATATTTTATGTATTTATTATGTTTTTAGCTTTACTAATTTTTTCTGCAGTGTTTAATCAGGCATTAGTATTATCAATATATTCATCTTAGACATATAACTTATTTTCAGAAATATTTAATGGATCTTTTTATAAGTTTCATTTATTTACTCAAGTTTTTGAAACTAGGGGATATGTTTTATATGATTATGATGTATTTTATAGTGGTAACATCTGCATCTTCATTGCATTCTCAAAATATTGTTAAAGTTTTGATTATTCTTTTTATTGTGAGCTGTGTCTGACTTTTTCTTTCCTTGGAAAATCTTCACTGGATGCCTGACATACAGTTGACTTCTTTGAGTAGAGCTTGATACCTGTGCTTTCAATATTGTTTATTTTTTAGTTTGTTAGCTTAGTAGCAATTTTCAATTTACAGTAATTATCTCCTAAGGCCAGTCTTTTCTGGGTTTTTACTTGTTACTCTAGAAATTGTGATCTTTCTTTCTAGCTTTCTTAGCTGAAAAAGACATAGATCCACATTACAATGCACTGTTCATTACAATGCTTTCAGTTCATTGTTTTCCTAGCCTTGCGTAGTTTTCTCACACATAATACATACATCTGTACTCTGGGGAATATTTACAGGAAATCCTCTGTAGACTTTGATCAATTTTTCTGCAGTTTTTTTTTCCTTTTTTATATTTTCTACATCATATGTTTATATTAGTATATCATATGTTGACATGCTGCTATCCCAGTTTTCCAGCTCTATTTTAACAGATCAGTGTGTCCACTAAGATCTCTATAGATCCTAACTCCCTTTGCCAAAGCCTAGAAATTCTCTGGTGGTACTAAATGATGGGTATTGTGATGGTCATTATTATCAATAAGAAAATCAAAAGAGAACTATTAGTTAACTAAATAATAGCACCCAAAATAGCTGAAAGAAACCATGATGTTTCAACTTAATTGTCAAACTAATTGCCATGCGAACTGCCCAGGGGTTTGGCAAAGCACAATTCTGGATGTGTCTGGTTAGGTTATGAAGGTTTTACAAGGTTCTCATCAGGTGCATGGCTCTTTTCTCTTGGGAACTGTTACTCTGCTCTGCATCACAGCCATCATGAGGGGAACAGCATTGATTACTGATCCCCTCTGTCATGATGTCCTGTCTTAGACAGGCAACCATGGATTCAATCCCCTGAAATCATAAGCCAAATAAATCATCTCCTTCTTTAAATTTTTCTGCCAGCCAAAATTAAAGAGCACCCCAGGAATGGAAAAGCTCACTAGATACAGAAAATATGTACCCGAGAAATAGGATTATTTCTGTGACTATAAACCACCACGTGGTTCAGAAGCTTTTCACATTGACTTGAGGGAGGACTTTGAAAAGTACTAGACATGAAAACTAGAGAGGCCTTAAACTATTTTAAGACTTTGATGAGCCCATTCTGATCATAGATTAGACCAGAAAATTATAGAAATATGGACAGTAAAGGCCAGGCCCATGAGTTTTTCAGTTAAAACTTTAAATGCATTAGGAATTAGACTAGACACCATGGATGGTATACTACGGCAAACAGTTTGTCTATATTTTGTGCATTTAAAAATTTATAAGTGACAATTTAATTGATGTGTGATGTAAATTTCAAGAAAGCTCAATGCTCAGTGTGGCACTGAAAGGGAATTTCTAGATACCAAAAATAAATGGATTGGAAAATTTTGAGTTAACTATGTTATTCAGCAAGTAAGGGTTACCTAGATAACTATGCTCTTTGTAAAATGTACCTGCGTAGCCATGATAACTTCTATAACCCATTACCAAAGGAGCATAGTAGATTCAGAAAGTCTTGCCAGAACTCTGTACTGTGAAACCCCTCCATTGTTTTGCTTTGTGTAAATTCTGCTTGTTATGTTCCCAGGGAAACTCCAATGGAATTAAGCCCCATAGATATAAGATGTTAAATAATTAACCAATCAAAGACTGCCAAATGCTCTACTTCTGCTTCTGTGCCTCCTGTTTATGACCCATAAAAACACCACCCTTCTAATACTCTGGATCTGACTTTGCAGAAAGATCCCAGTCAGGTCCAACAGTGTAAATAAAGATGTTTAGTGCCTGCAAACCTCTGGGTGCCATCACTTTCCTAGTTTTGTTATTCTGCCACAGCCTGAATACTGTTAGCTACTTTTAGTTAGGTTTATAGAGAATTGGGAGAAAAAGCAAAGAAGAATGATTCTAAAAACTTAAATACTGGACAGAAAAGAAGGATATGTAAACTGAAGCCAAAGGAGTTACAACTGCTTAAAAGATTAGCAACATGAAAATTGCACTTAGTACTTTGATTTGGATCAAGAAGAACAATAGTTTAAGAGCATCTCAGACCAACTTGTCTTGAGGATGGATGTTGTTGCTATATTTGTCTGGTAAAGTAAATCATTAGAGTTCTTGGGGTTGAAATTATTCCCACCTACTCTGAAACTTTAAATGTGTAGGAAGCCTAGCACATTAGCATAGAACCAAGCAGAGAATACAAGTCCCTTGTGAACCACTTTTGGTGAGGAGAACTGAAGCTGTGATAATATAGTCAAATGCGTAGGGGAAATATGAGAATATCTGGGATGTCAGTAATTGGAATATCTGCCAAGGAAAGGTAAAAGCCATGAGCAGAATCAGCTGAAGAAAGAGAACATACAAAATGTAACCATTGAGGTCATTAGGATGAGGCAGCTAAAACCCTTAGAATGCATATAACACTGTAGGCCCTTGCTGCCAGACCTGCTATCACAAACTCCAACTTGAAACTATACTATAAAGCTACTGTGATAAAAACAGGATGGTACTGACAAAGTAAAAGACCCAAGGATCAGTGGAACAGATTAAGAGATCTAAAAATAACTCCAGATGTACTAAGCCACCTCATTTTCAACAAAAGGGCCAAAAACCCTCAGTAAAGGAAAGATAGGCTCTTTAACAAATAGTGCTGGAAAAACTGAATTTCAACCTGTCATCTATCTCTTTCAGCATGCAATAAACTAAAATCAAAGTGGATTTGAGACCTTAATATTAAAACAGAAATACTAAACCTGTGGAAAATAGGTTAAGTAAAACTCTTGGAAGCATAGGCATAGGGAAAGACTTTATGACTAAAACCTCAGCAGCATGGGAACTAACAGAAGGAATCAACAACTGGGACCTCATCTTATGAAAGAGATTCTACACAGCAAGAGAAAGCACCAATAGAGTGAAAAGACAAGCTACAATATAGGGAAAATTTTTACCAGCTATTTCTCAGATAAAGAGCTGCTATCTAAACCATATAAAGATATTTTTAAAAAATCACCCCACTGCCAGGAGTGGTGGCTCACGCCTGTAATCCCAGCACTCGGGAGGCAGAGACAGGAGGATTGCTGAGTTCAAGGCTTGCCTGGGCTACATAGTGAGCTCAGAGCCAGCCTGAGCTACAAAGCGAGACCCTGCCTCAAAAAAAAAAAAAAAATCACCCCACCATTTAAAGACCTAATCCAAAAATGGGCATTTGGAATGAACTGACCCTTTTCAGATGAAGAAGTAAAAGCAGCTCAGAAACATATGAAGAAATGTTCAACATCACTGATCATTGGAGAGATGCAGCTGAAAACAACACTGAGATTCCATCTTATTCCACAAAGCATGGCTGCTATCATGAAATCAACCAACAACAAATGCTAGCAGGACTGCAGGGAGAAAGAAATGCTTTTCCACTGTTGGTGAGAATGTAGACTGGTGCAACCACTGTGGAGATCAGTGTGAAGAATCCTCAAAAAATGAGAATTAGAGGTCCCCTCTGTCCCTGTGATTTCCCTGCTAGATATTAAAAAGAAAGAATTAAAAGGGTCATATAACAGTGACATACGTGCACCCATGTTTATAGCACCTCAGTTTGTGATAGCTAAATTTTGGAATCAGCCCAAATTCCCAGCAACAGGAGAATGGATAAAGAAAATATGTGGTTTTTTTTAATGAAGTAGAGTATTACTCTGCCATTAAAAATGATAAAGCAGAGTCATTTATACTCAAAAGGGTGTACCTTGAGGATATAATCGTAAGTGAAATAAAGACCCAGATTTGTAAATACTGTATCATTTCTTTTGTATGAGAAACTCAACAAGAAATGAGTTCTAAATGTATGAAATTCAAAAGGAATAGGGAAAAGGAGGTAGGAGTAAGTACAGAAAGGAAAAAAAATTGATGGTAGGAAACAAAACAAGTTTATAGGAGGCAGGGACTTGTAAGGACAGAAGGGAGATAGGGAAAATGAGAATTAAATGTGTCATGTACTGGTACAAATTCTCAATGTTGGTTATGATCATAATGTATATACAAAATGTACCAATAAAATAAATTTTTTAAAAAGAATATTTGTTAGGATGTCAAATTGACAAGGAGTGGAAGGTGAGAATTAAACTTCACTGTCATCTTGCTTATGATGAGAACCATTTATAGCATTAATAATGCACACGTCTGGGTGTGTGTGATAGTCCTGGGAACCTTACCATAGTGAGCAGCATTCCTCTGCCATAATAACCCTGGCCAAGATAAAGCATTTTCCTTTACATTGTGTCTCATATTTTTTCCAGCAATAGGAAAGCTTATTAATAAAGAATTATATCAAAGCATTTTTGCATATTAAATTACTTCTATGGTTTTCTTAAATGTGACTTATATGATATTTCCAAGTAAATTATCATTCATTCTGGTCTCACTTTGCTAAGTTTTAAAGCTCTCTCAAGTTTTTGTTCTCTGTTTTAGTGTATAACATATAGCTAAGAAATTAAAATAATTTATGGCATGGAAAAAGTTATTTAAATAAAATTATCAAAACATAACTAATAGGTTAGTCTTATTTTGTTCTTTCTGAATCACTAAGCATTTATTAACAATGTCACCATCCATCATTATTTAACTGATTTTCTCAATTATGTAGCTCACAAATTGTTTTTCCATAGATTTATGCAAATTTTGTTTTGATTCATACTCATCAAGAATTAATAGCCCTTAGTATGTCAAAAGAAAAAAAATAACTTCAAAGCATATTAACTGCAAACTGACAGCCAAATCTTTTTCCCAGAGGTCTCTATGGAAAAGAAACATTATGTATAACATTTGTGAACTGAGAGAAACACATATATATATTGAATCTTGTATTGCACTCTAATGAGAAATTTCTTTCTATCCACTAGTGTGTTGAATTGACTTCAATCTTGCTAAAGATGAGTTGATGTGAGAACAATATGTAGTTTTGTCTGAGAAAATAAAATTTGCACTGAAGCAAACTGAGGTGGTTTAGCATGAGTTTGATAAAAGTTATTCATAAAAGAAGCCAAGAGCCTATGTGAGGAATATGCATTGGGGAGCTTCTCACTGACGTATCAGTGTGGAATGTGGTATGTCTCTGTGTTATGCAGTCATTCTTCCTAAGAAATATTCAGACAGAAATTTGCACCAAGCAGAAAATAACAACTACCAAAACATCTATCTGATAGTGAGTATGGTTACTCATAGTACTTAAAAGTGTTTTGGGGGCTAAAAGAAAATAGTTTGGAGAATATTATTAAAATACAAAGCAATAATCAAAACAACATGCTAAGGTGTTATGAAAATTATAAAATATTCATGTATTATATCAAATCTCATTTAAACAAGCATTTTTATAAGCTATGTTAGGAAAAATAACTCCCAATGAAAGGAAGAAATAAAATGACTACACTTGTTTTTTTTATCTTGACTGGAAAATGGAGCCTTACATAATTCATCAGGAGAGTCACTTTTATAATCCTCATAAATGAGTTTTATGATGATAGCAAATCAGAGGTATGTGAGAAATATTGTAATGTGAGTCAAAATAATTTTACCATTAATGTCTAGTTTAGTTTACCGATAATTTAAATTTACTGTAGTGTAGGCTCATACAGATAAAGAACATATGCCAGTCAATAAACATTATGGACAATAAAAGAAAACCTTAGTTAGAAGTCATTGGACTGTTTTCTTTGAGTAGGTATAAAACTCAGTGTAATGAGAGCTGAGAAAGAATACAAATAAAAAGCTATTATATTTTACCAAAGAACACCTTGAATAGATCCAACATAAGATATTTTGTAATACTATTATTGCTTTGAAAGTTTACAGTTTAAAAAATGCCAGAAGATATTGAATTATAAGAAGAAAACTGATGAGAAATAGCTGAAGAGATCAGAAGAATGACAACAGTAATTGGATTCCTTTCATTGGCTATAAAATTAGAAGACACTTTGAAAGGATAATAAATATATGATTTATGTTTTGAGAGATTCAGGATGGAGGTTTTAATACAAATGGAGTCAGGAGGAAAAAGACCTTGAGGTTGAAACTAGTCAAATTTGATCAAAGTTATTTGGTGTGGCTTTTCTTTTCTGTTACTAAATAATTTTCACTTAAAATATTAAAAATTTATATCAGGGTATTAATAATTTCAAATTTTATTTATACTTAGTTCTAGTGCCACATGTCGGTTTCCTGAATATAAACCAGAGAAAATGTAGATCAACCTAAAGTTTTATTATTATGTTATTTTAATATTGATCATTACATTTTAAGAACTGACACAATGCAAAAAATGTCATACATTTAAACCTGGACTGTTACAATTTTCATTTTTTATATAAGCAATTTAGCAATCTCTTTGTTCCAGATTTTCACTACTCTCAGAACGGTTTTAACTAATACCTATTTTTTTCTTATTCTGAGTTGTTAACCAAGCCAAATTTACTGAATGCTCTTGAAACTGTCTTTAGTTGCTTATTCAAAAATTCTCTTGTGGCATACTCTCAAGTAGTATGTGCACAACGTAATGTACTACTAGGCTAGAGTCACAGAGGAATACATTTTTTGATTGCAGATTAGTCTAAAAATCTCCACATAAACAACTATCACTGGGAAGTCAGTAAAAATTTTTAGTAACATCAAAATGTAAAATCTGAAAGGATTTTAATGAGTGCATTAAAAATCTAAATGATTACTAAGTATTGTTCTCCTATTTCTCAAATTCCTCATTGATAAGAAAAAAATTTTTAAAAAGCCATATCATTTTATTATAGTAATAATTTCTTATCCAAGTTGTTTGCCTTCAAGTGGAAAGTAGGAAAAATATTACATGACAAATAAATTTAATGAAACATAGCTAACAGAATTTATTTGATGTATAGAGCAATAGGGATCAGAAAATTACCCCATCATAAACATTCCAATTAAAAACAACACTAACATAGTGTAGTACAAAAAAAAAATTATTACGTGGGCCTTATCAACTTCAAATAAATTTGAACTATTGGTTAATTTGTTTTATAGTTTACATGTGGTGATAGTTCTATCCTAAAAGACTGGTGGATTCTTTAAAACTATTTCATATTCAAGATTCCCCCAAACATAAAGACAAGTCTCTAGCCAGGAAAAAAGCTCAATCATGCACATTTATTTCTACTAGGAATGATCATCTGAAAGACACCACCATGACATTCATCACTGTTTTTCTGGTGTCTTTTCTAGAAAAAGCAAAAATCAAGGAGCTGGCAGTATTTCAGTGGTATGGCACTGATTTTATATGTGCAAATATCTTATGTTTGATCCTCAGTACCCCTCCAAAAAAAGAAAACAGAAAAGTAAAAAGAAAAATTTTGAATAAAAGTTCAATGATCGGACCTAACGATCCTATTATTTAAAATGATAAACTATTTAGATTAAGGTAGATTATGCTGTGGTAACAACAAACATATCAATAAAAATATATTTTTATAGTAGGGTCAAGTGGGATCTCTAATCCAAGTTTTTTGAGGAATTTTCACACTAAACTCCACAGTGATTGCACCAGTCTACAATCCCACCAACAGCAGAGAAGGGTTCCTTTAACACCCACAGCCTCACCAGCATTTATTAATGGTTAGTTTCAAGATAGCGGCCATTCTTTGTGGAGTGAGATGGACTCTCAGTGTTATTTTCATCTGCATCTCTCAAAGGACCAGTGATGTCGAACATTTCTTCATGTCTCTTCACACTTTTACTTCTTCCCCTGAAACGTGTCAGTTCATTACAGGTGCTCCTTTTTTTTTTTTTTTTTTTTTTTTGAGACAGGGTCTCGCTTAGTAGTTCAGGCTGGCCCTGAGCTCACTATGTAGCCCAGGCAAGCCTCGAACTCAGCAATCCTCCTACCTCTGCCTCCTAAGTGCTGAGATTACAGGAGTGAGCCACCACACCCAGCAGATGCTCAGTTTAGAACTGGGTCTTTAAACTGCGGGGGGTGGTGGCTGATTTTTTAAAACTCTGTATATTCTAGATAATAGCCCTTTGTCTGACAAACTGCTGTTAAAAATATTTTCTCAATTTGTTGGTTGTCTTTTTGCTCTGCTGGTGGTTTCTTTTGTTGTACGGAAACTTTTTAATATGGTGAAATTCCCTTTGTTGATTTTTCTGCTAGTTCTCATGCTACACAGGTTTTATTCATAAAGTCTTTCCTTAACCCAGTGTCTCCAAGAGTTCTACCTAACCTGTTTTCCATAAGGTTTAGTGTTTCTTTTTTAACATTTAGGTTTCTATTCCATTTTGATTTTAATTTACTACATGGTGAAAGAGATAGATATGACTTTAGTCTTTGGCAAGTTGAAGCCCAGTTTTTTCATATCACAGCAACATATGTGCACCCATGTTCATAGCAGCTCAGTCTATGAAAGCTAAATCTTGGAAACAACCCAAATGCTCACCAACTGGAGACTGGATAAAGAACATGTAGTTTTTCTAGAAAATGAAGTATTACTCTTCAATAAAGAATGATGTACCTGTCAGGTGTGATGGCTCACGCCTGTCATCCCAGCACTTGGGAGGCAGAGGCAGGAGGATTGCTGAGTTTGAAGCTTGCCTAGGCTACATAGTGAGCTCAGAGCCAGCCCAAACTACAAAGCGAGACCCTGCCTCAAAAAAAAAAAAAAAAAAGAATGATGTACCTTCAGGACATACTCATAAGTGAAATAAATAGGGCACAGATGTGTAAATACCATATCTTTTCTCTGGTATGAGAAACTGAAGACGTAAATGAGCTCTAGATATATGTTAGATATTGTGAAACATAAAATATTCAAAGGGAAGTGGGGTATAGGGGTGAGTAAGAAGGGGAAGACAAATATGATGGTAATAAAAAAGGGAAACAAAGCTTGTGTACATAGGGGCAGGGGTTGTAATGTGTTTGGGGAAATGGGAAAAAATGAGAATTAAATTGTGTTATATGCTATACAAATACTCAATATTGTGTGTGATCATGATGTATATATATAATGTATCAATAAAGATTCAAATTTTTAAAAACTTTCCGAAAGCGTATATTTTTATTACAAAAAGTAGTTAATGTCTCATTCTCAAATTATGTCAGCTGTATATTTACAATAACTGTTGTCTCTTGCAGAAACTTTTTAATATGTCAGAACCAGCTTATCAAATATTCTATGTGGAATGTGTTTTTACCTTCAGGTGGAAAAGGACTGGCTGATATTTTACACTGACAATTAAATAAATTCTTCCAGGAAGCAACACACATTACATAAATTAAATTGAAAGTATGGTTTTATCAAGAGTCCCAAAATAAAGAAAACTGAAATATTTCAGACTTACATGACTTCCATAGTTGGCAAATGTGAAACAGGTACGGATTCTGGCACCAAATCTGACAATTTGGTCTTATAAGTGTAAGAGTAAATAGTTACTCTAACTTATAACAGAAATCATATTCTTCCCAGGTCATAGAATTATTTTAATTAATGGATCACAAATATTCTTTTAAGCAGGAAATGTACCTCTTGGCTTCTCTCAATTTGCATTGTACTTGTCATATGCATATCTATGTACGGATACTGATGATTGATGGGCATGAGGATATAAAATGTGTGGGTAATGTGGGAACTTTATGCAATATAAAATGTCTAAGTTTTATGCATATCTCTTTAGAGTGAGACCTGAATCTATTTACTATCTGACATACGTGCATAAATTGTGATATGTGGTGGAATCCATAAATACCTACCCAAAACTTAGCAATTTAAAACAATGCACATTTACTTTATCATAATTTATGTGGCACAAGAGAATGATGTTGCTTCTCTGAGTCTTGTGCACTAGAGTTTTCCTCATCTGAGGAAAAACTCATTCCTCATTCATTCACATAGACTTTGGTGTGATTCATTTCCTCAAAGACTGTTGAGTAGAGAGGTTCAAATGCTCTCTGGACATGGGCCAGAGACATTCCTCTAGTTCCCTACTAATAGTCTTGCACGAGATACTTCCTCAGAGCAAACACATAAGAAAAGAAAGGAAAAAATTGTATTCAGTAAAAATCATAGATTACTTTCCTCACATTCTGTTTGTTGGTCCAGGACATACTCAAGGGGAAATAATCATCCAGGATCCGAGATGCCTGGAGATACACATTATCAAGAGCCATTTTAGAAAGGTATAAATGGAGATGTAGCTCAGTGGGGGGAGTGTGTGTGTGCTTAGTATGTATGAAGCCCTGAGTTCAATGTTGAGAGAGAAAGAATGAAAGAGTGTGAGAGAGAGAGAGACAGAGACAGAGACAGAGAGAGAAACAGAGAGAGACAGATTGACAGACAGAAAGACAGAGAGAGAAAAAAGTAAAGAAGAAAACAGGCCACAGTGACCAGTAAAATCTTTAAATACTAATTATTCAAATAGTTTTATCCTAATTTATGACACTCAAATGAGCTAAAATGATATGAGAAGATAGGAGAACTGTCCTAGATTACTAAAATATTAAAGGCCAGGACAAAATTATAGTTTATTTTTAACTATTATTCAATAAAACTCATTCTAGTTTTTGACCTTATAGATGAAATTGTGTCATAGTTCTAAAAAAAAACTCCAAATTTTCTACAGTAAAACACACTTTTAAATTAACACTTTAAAAAGAAGCACTAGGTCCCTTCCCAGTTTCCTTATACTTTAGTAAGACTACATGGTAATCTCAATCTAAAACTAATTAATTGCTGATCTAAGAATAACTCATTGTGCTTCTACATTATCATTGTTTCATCCTTTGAAGATAAGATTTTTGCAATTTTTTAAAAGGCATTTTCTATTGTATTTCTCCCCCGTCAGTTCCCCTTTCCCATTTTTCTTCCTATATCATAATACCTATAATACATTCTGGAATTAAATTTATGTATATAGTTGGGATGGGGAGTTGAAGGGAAGGCAGGAGAATGGGAAAAACATAAGCGTCATGATATATCCTGTACATGTACAAATTATTGAGGAATGTGATCATAATTTATTCCTGAAATGTATCATTAAACTCACTTTAGTAAAGAAAAACAGCATTTTCAAGAAAGCAAAACGTAAAGTGTTACTTGAGTAGAATAGGCTCTAATATAAGCATATGAAAAACTGGTTCAAGGTATAATAAAGTGTAGGCTTCTATATTTATTCATCTAGGGAATATCAGCTTTACATCTTATGTAAAGACACTTTTGTTGGTTTCCTATTAGAACAATAACAAAGCTAAGTTTCAGGTATAAGATATTGTAATTGTTTTGAGAAATAATGGTCATAAAATTTGATGAAGAGCCTGATATTGAAAATTCACTGGTTATTGGAATAAAAAATACAGAATCACTTAAATCTCTTCCCTAATTACAAAGTCCATAAAGTTCAAAGAGCTGGATCAGAGATTAAAAAGGCCACAGAGAACTATAGAAGATATTAATGGAATTGACAGAGCTGAAGTCACCAGTCCCTTTGTCTATATTTAGTCCTAATTAGTATTTCATACAAAAAGAAAGCATGGTCCTTTCATTTAACAAAAATGTATCGCCTTAGGATCCAGTGACTTCTAGCTTTAAATTCCCACTCAGATATTTGAAATTAAGAACCAATAAATACAGAATATCTGCTATGTTTTTAAAAATAGTTTAAATGGTAAATGTTAGGCTTGTGTTCAAACTTCTGAACTTTAACTAATATTCTAATTCTGAATATTTTAGAATTTGCAAGTTCCCAATCTAAACTAATTCTATTCTTTTGAACTTCAATCACTTCAGTGATCATTTAATTTTTCATAAAAAGTACCTAGAGAAACATAATTAGCTTTTGGCAATTGATCCCTTTCATTCTCAATGAGAGCATGGGTCAATAAATCAGTCCCTGAAAAGCACAGATTTTTAAGCAACAGTCCAAAACCAAATATATTATTTATTTAACATCAACATATTGTTCAACTTTGAAGTTAGATGCTAACTTACATAGATGGATATGTGTCAATATGTAAGGCTCTGTTTTGCAATGTGCAGTGGATACAGAAATAACTTGCTCTTAAGATTAAATATCAATGAAAATGACAATACTGTTTTATATCTATCTCGAGCTCTATGAAAGATCTCATTGGCTCAGTAATTTCTTGCTAAAATCAATAAAAAAACAAAGATCATGTGGCTTTTAACCAAGGAATCATAATACACACACACACACACACACACACACACAAATCCTGATCAACAGATACACTTTTAAATTAAGGGAAAGTTGGAAGGAGTCAAATCTCTGAAGTGTCTCATACTAAGTAAAAAAAAAAAAACAATAAATATTGAAAAAATATTTAAGGAAGTAAGAGTTTAAAAACCTAACATCATAGGCAGTATTCTTCTTAGAAAGAGGAGTGCATGTGATTCGCTGGACTGAAAAGTCATTATTCTTTTATAAAGAGAGGAACATACATATTCCAAAAATGCATTTGTCTCAAGGCTAGTTTTCTAAACACTTGACTTGGAATTCGTTACTTTGTTTGGCAAAGAACGATAAAGATGATTGTACACATAGTAGAAGAAATTCTAGCTGTACAGAACCAGCTCTTGATAAATGACCCAAAGGTCTTCTAGACACAACAGAGGAAGTCTTAGATCAATGCAGGTTGCACTGAAGCAAGTAGCATTGGTAAAATTCAGAAGATGCATTTTTCAGAGATGTTGGAACTTGCTTTGATATTAGCACCATTGTTGCTTTCCAGGCACAGAGAAATGTGAGAGAAAGTGCATCTACAAGGTCAGAATTTTATGAAATAAAAAGAAATATTGAGATAGGCTCAGGAGAAGAGTTCTTCTCTTAATGTTTCTCTGTGTTAGTGTCTAAAATAAAACTGGCTGTCTTTAGTTGCCTCTCTAATAGGTCTTATAAACTTTCTTTCTATTTTATTTTCTTATTTCTCTTCCTGTCTTTTCTTAATTTCTTTTCCATTTTTCCATCTGTCCTTCAAACAGATATGGGCTTAAATATTAATTTTCTTTTGCATTTATAATATAAAATTGTATACTAATAGTTCTCTATTCTAAGACCAAGTAATTGTATTTCCTTTCATCAATAACCACTTTCCAATATTTGACTGTATTGTGTTTGATGTTTCCCAGTGATTTTCATCTGAGGGCCAACAGACCTAGGTAGACATATCAGAGTTTTTTCTATCAATAGTATCAAGAAAGGCACAAAATCAAGCATTTCAGAAAACCTTTGCTTCATGACATTAGAAGATAATTAGTAATCTGTGACTCTTTTTAAAATTGATTTTATTGGTATATTTTATATATACATCATGATAACACTCAACATTGGGAATTTATAGCAGTATATGATGTGATTTGAATCTCATTCTTTCGCATTCCTCTGGCCACCCTACAACCCCAAGTCCCCTATATACAGGAGGTTTCCCTTTTTTTAAAATCATGTTTTCTTTCCCTTCCTTACTTACCCTGCCCATCTTTTCCCTTTAAATATTTTCTATTTCATAATATCTATCATACATTCTAAAACTTATTTACATCTTAAGTTTCTCATAACAGAGAAAAGATATGGTACTTACACATCTGTCACCTATTTATTTCACTTATGAGTATGTCCTCAAGGTACATCCATTTAAGTATGAATGACTTAAACGTGCCATTCTTTATGGCAGAGTAATATTCCAATTTATTTTAAAAACAAAATGCATCTTCTTTATCCAATCTCCAGTTGATGGGTATATGGGTTGTTTCCAAGATTTAGCTATTACATACTGAGCTGCTATAAGCACATATATTCAGGGGAATCAAGGGAAAGGGGAAATAGAGAAAACTGAAATTTAATCACCAGTACTCTCTGAAATGATAAAGAAGATCTAGTAAAATGGAAATCAGAAATAATCTCTGAGATAAAAGCAGAGATACTGTCCATAATGACAGATATGATTGATAAGACTAAAGAAGCGTTCAGGGACATGATAGAATCTCAGATAACAACTGCACTGGAACCTGTTGAACAGCTTCAAACAGACTTCCAGGTGATTAAAAATGAAAGTCTGCAAAGTAGGATGAATGAATGTGAGGGCCAAATTTCAGACCTAGAGGATAGGATTACAACTAATGAAAGGAAAAGGTTTAATTTATGGAAAAATAGCAAGGGGCTATAAGAAATCAACCTAATAGCTTCTGGACAATATAAATATGAAATAACAGAAGATTGACTGGAATCACTGAGGAAGAAAGAGACAGTGTAAAAGACAAAAAAAAAATCTGTTCACAAATATAATGGCAGAAAACTTCACAGGAAAAGGTAAAGAATTGGACATACAGATAAATGAGGCATGTGGGACTCCAAAAGGCTCATATATATATATATATATATATATATATATATATATATATATTATATATATATAAATTCTACACCTAGGTATATAATTATGGAGGTTTCAGATAGCCAACAAAAGAACCAAATACTGAAAGCATTTAGAGAAAAGAAAAAAAAAAACATATTCAAAGGGAAGCCCATCAGGATCACAGCAAACTTTTTAATCCAAAAATTCAATGCAGGGACAATTTGGAGTGATGTATTTCAAGGCTTGGAGGAAAACAACCTCCAACCTAGATTGATGTATCTTGCAAAACTGTCTTTCAAAATTGATGGGAAAATAAGATACTTCCATGATAAAGAACAACTGAAAAACTTCACAAATACAAAGCCTGCCCTCCAAAAATTGCTAAAGAATATCTTGAAAAAAAAAATGAAAGTCATAAACCCATGAGGACCAGCACAGTAAGCCCAGTAAGCAAGACAAGAAACTGAATGGAAAGGGCCAAAAGCCAAGAATGAAAGAGCCAAGAACAGGAAAATATCATGACATCTCTAAATCAGTCCATGTCAGTCAAAACTATTAGTTACAGTGGCTTCAACATGCCAATTAAAAGACAGACTGGCAGAACTGAACATGAAGGAAGACCCTACAATATGCTGAATACAAGAAACACACCTAATTCAGAAAGACAGCCAGAGACTGAAAGTAAAGGTATGGAAAACAATTCTTCATGTGACAGGAAACTGCAAAAAAGCAGGAGTTGCTATATTATATGACAAAGTAAATTTTAAAAAGTAAATTAAATTAAAAAAAACAAAAACTGATAAAGAGAGACAAAGAGGGACACTGTATCCTCATACAGAGAACAATCCAAGAAAAAGAAATGACATTCATAAATATACATCCACCAAATTCTAATGCACCCAACTCTATAAAGCAAATATGAATATGAAAAACCAGATAAGCATGAATACAGTAGTAGTAGAGACTTCAATACATTGTTCTCACAAATAGATCAACTAAACAACAACAACAAAAAAGGAAATACATAAGTTTTAAAAAAGGGAAATACTTGAGTTTAAATGAAACTGTTGAACAAAGGGACTTAATAGATCTCTACAGAGTATTCCACCCTACCAAGTCAGTATATACATTCTTCTTAGCTGCTCATAGGTCATTCTCCAGAATAGACCATATGCTAGTTCATAGAATATGTTTAAGTAAATACAGAGGAACTGAAGTTATCCCCTATATACTGTCAGGCCATAGTGTCTTGAAATTGGAGCTGAATAGCAAAAGAAATTCCAAGATCCTCACAGACACATGGAACAAGACTCTGCTGAACAACCAATGGGTCACAGAAGAAATTAAACAGTTTCTTCAATTCAATGATAATCCCAGTACAATATACAGGAATTTATGGGACACAAATGAAAGCAATTCTATGAGGAAAATTCATAGCAGTAAATGCCTACGTCAGGAAAACAGAGCAAGCTGATATAAAAAATTTAATGCTGAGCCTCAAGCTATTAGAAAAAGAGGAGCAAGATTAATCTAAAGCTTGTACTAGGGAGGAAATTATAAAGATTAGAGCAGAAATTAATGCAAGGGAGACTAAGAGAGTGATACAAAAAAAAATCAACAAATCAAAGTGAAAAGATAAACAAAATTGACCGAACATTAGCTAACTGTGTCAAACAAACGAAGGAAAAGGCTCAAATGCATGCTATAAGGATGAAAAGTGGGAAATCACCACAGATCCAGAAGAAATGCAGAGGATAATAAACACTTACTTTGAAAATTTGTACTCCAATGAGATGGAAAACACAGAAGAAATGGGTAGATTCCTAGACACATATGAACTTCCAATAAGAAGTTATTTGAAATAAGATATTAAAATGTTGAACACCCCAATATCAATCTGTGAAATTGAATATGTAATAAAAAACCTACTGACAAAGAAAAATCCCAGTCCAGACGGCTGTACTGCTTAATTCTACAAAACTCTTAAAGAAGAGCTAATGCCACTACTTCTCAAACTCTTTAATGAAATTGAAAGGGAAGCAGTACTCCCAAATTCATTTCTGGAAGTATCCATTACATTGATTCAAAAAGGAGAAAGAGACCCAACCAAAAAATAGAATTGCAGGCCACTCTCCCTGATGAACTTTGATGCAAAAATCCTCAATAAGAGCCGGGCATGGTGGCTCACGCCTATAATCCCAGCACTCGGGAGGCAGAGACAGGAGGATTTCTGAGTTTGAGGTTTGCCTGGGCTACATAGTGAGCTCAGAGCTAGCCTGAACTACAAAGCGAGACCCTGTCTCAAAAGAAAAAAAAAATCCTCAATAAGATACTGGCAAACAGTAATCCATGATCCTTAACCTGCTTCTCATTAGGAAAAATTATATAGACAACTTAAGAAAAACAAAAGTACCCAGGCGTGGTGGCTCACGCCTGTAATCCCAGCACTCAGGAGGCAGAGACAGGAGGATTGCTGAGTTCGAGGCTTGCCTGTGCTACATAGTGAGCTCAGGGCCAGCCTGAACTACAAAGCGAGACCCTGTCTCAAAAAAAAAAGTAATGTAAAATTCATTAGTATTCATCCTAGATGATTTGATAAATTATTGAGTGTTTTTCCACCCACTTGTGTTTTCTACCGCTATTTAATGCAATAGTTTAGTTGGAATGATAACTCTTATGGGCAGAGGTAGATGCTAAAATGTGAGTAGTGGTTTGAAGAATATTTTTTGAAATTTACATCTACTTAGCACCTCAAAATGTCATTTTAAATGGAAAGAGGGTATTTATCCATGTTACTAATTTGAGTTACTAAGGCACTGTGAATTAGGGTGATACTAAATCCAATTATTTTAGACGTAGAAAAAAGACCAATGAAAATAGTGACAGAGTATGGAGCGATGAAAGATGAGACATGCCAAGGCTTTTCAGGAGCCACTGCAGCTGGGGCAGGGTTGGGTGGGGAGGCCTTCCCTATAAAAATACAATCATATCACCAAGAAAAAATATCATCAACTATTTGTCTAGGGTAAGGAAATAGGTGAAAAGCTGGCTACTTATTGTTGCATTTATACCTAGCAATAAACTTCCAAGGCACAATTATTATGTCATTACTGTATTCACATGATAACCATGTCCAAATCTCAAATGTTGAAAACAGTGAGGTAGTTATTTAGACTGGTAATTCTGAACCATTTTTCTTAATCTTTTTATTATTTCTGCATTTGTCAACTTTCCCCTCACTGAGACACAAAACTCAACATCCATAACTTAAAAGAAGAGAGTATACATTTGGCTGATGACTTTAGAAGATTCAGTTCATGAGTATCTGGCTCCGAGGCAGAAACATCTTGGTGAAAGGATGTGGTAGAACAAGGATGTTTAGTAGATAACAACATCATTGAAGAGGGTTGAAGGCCAGACAGAGAACCCAAGGTCACGCCTCCATGACTCACCCAGACTTATCCAGAAATATGATCCACCAAACCCCTGGGCAGATCTCAAAGCCAATCAAGATGATATATCAGGATTAAGAGTCACATCCTTAAAGTGACCCCGAGAAAGACTCCCAAGTTCCTTTCTACCATTTCTATTCTACCTGTGGCCTTCAGAGATCCTCTCCTGTCAGCTTCTGGGTAGTGCTTTACATTGCAGAACTTCCCTATCAACTTCTTAATTCACTTCTTTCTGACTCTCACTGCTAACAGGATGCTTTCTTTTTACATCAAATATGAGCAGAGATTTAATGGTTTCCCAGTTAAGTGATTTT
>PVIC010021072.1:0-28902 GCA_004025085.1 Thryonomys swinderianus | reverse complement strand
GAGCTCAGGGCCAGCCTGAACTACAAAGCGAGGCCCTGTCTCAAAAAGCAAAAGACAAAACAAAACAAAACAAAACTGTTTAACAATATATATAGTATTAGACTACTTATATAAGGAAAACAGTGCAATATTTCTTCCTTATTATTGTTGTAATTGCACAACTTTACGGGGTAAGACACAAGGTGTCTTATTTACTCTTGTTGTTGGTAAGATGCAATACCAGGCACCCAAAGTCAAGGAGGAAAGGCTTATTTGGCTTACAGTTTGTAGAGATTTCAGTTAATAGTTGGCTGGCTCCGTTGCAGGGTGGTGTGGCACAGGGGCATCACAGAGGAGAAACAGTTCATAGCAGGGAGAAGGCAGCAAAGTAGCAAGCAGTAGTGAGCTTCTTTCTGTTTGTTATATCTTATCCAGAATACCCACCCTTAGGGCAAGTAGCACTCACACCCAGGTTGGGGCAGGTTTAATCATAGCATCACACCCTGAATCAATCCCAGCATCACATCCTTGATCTCAACAGCACACATCCTAGATCCAGCCACCTCTAGAAAGCCCCATCTATGACCACATGAGGCTTTGTGAGGGACATCTAGCTACAAGCCATAATACATGGTGATTAATTCAATACACATACATATATTGAATGTTATGATTGGATGTAGCCAACATTTTTATCTCCTGAAACTTGAAAAATGTGGCTTAACATGAAAGGATTGCATGTGTTTATATGTTGAAAGGTGATACTTCAATATGTGTATTCAGTATGGACTGATCAGTCAGGATAATTAATGATTCCATCTCTTTACTTTTACTTTGCATTTGGAGACTTCAAGATCCTTTTATTTTGAAATTATTCACAACATACATAGTAGCTTATTATAAATTAGAGTCATCTTATGGTGCTGGACACTAGAACTAGAACACTAGAACTTATTATTTCTGAGTTTTGGTTCCTGCTATCCAATCTAATCTTTGGTTCCTCTATCCTCCTCCTTCCACCTTCTCATCCTCTCAAAATTTCTACTTTACCTTTTGATTGACTACTTTCTATGTCTACTTATGAGAAATGACATATAGTAGTTTTCTTCTTGTACTTGGTGTATTTCACCTAACAATGTCTTTCAATTATATCTGTTCTGTAAAATGAACATTCCCTTTTATAGCAGCATAATATTCCATAGTATAAATTGAAATATTTTCAGATGAGCACAAATTAAACATGCAAAGTCCAGACTAATAGCACTAGAATTGGGAAGGGGAGAAAGAGGAGAAGGGTCAGGAGATAGTAAGGACATTAAAATCAGGCGTGGAACATCCAAGGGGGTGGTTGCTTTTAGATGTTTGAAAAAAATTTTTAAAAAATTCTTTATCAGTACATTGTATATACACATCATGCTCACACTCAATATTGGGAATTTGTACCAGTATAAGACACAATTTAATTCTCACTTTTCCCTTTCCCCTACCCACCCACCCTCTAAGTTCATAAGCTTTGTTTCCCTTTTTTATTACCATCACATTTTTTTCTTTACCCCTCATCACTCACCCCTCCACCACATTTCCTTTTGAATATTTTCTGTTTCACAATAAACATTATACATTCTAGAACTCATTAACATCTTTAGCTTCTCATGCCAGAGAAAAGATACACTACATATTGGTGACTGATTTAGTTCACTTATGAGTATGTCCTGGAGGAGATTTGAGTATAAATGACTCAAAGGTATCATTTTTAAAGACAGAGTAATACTCCATTTTATAGAAAAACAACATCTTTATCCAGTCTCCAGTTGATGGACATTTGGGTTGTTTCTGAGATTTAGTTACCACAAACTGAGGTGCTATGAACATGGGTGCACATATGTCACTATGATATGATTCTTTTAATTCTTTTGTATATATTCCTAGCGGGGAAATAGCAGGGTCAAATGGGACCTCTAATCCTAGTTTTTTTGAGGACTCTCCATACTGACCTCCATAGAAGTTGTACCAGTCTGCATTCCCCCCCAACAGTGAAGGGTTCCTTTCTCTCTAAGATGTTTGAAATTTTATAGTAAGAATATATCACATTCTATTTGTATAATTTATGTGTTAAAGTATAGAACAGAACAATGTTTTTCCTAAAACAATGTTATTAAACTTAAGGGATCAAAAAATAAATACTTTATTAGTAGGCTAGTTTCAGTGGAAATTAAAGCGGAAATTCCTTTGGAATTGTCTAATTCTAGTACTTGCCTATGGAAAGCTCATTCAGTACCGTAAGCGGTGGTAGTGAACCTGTGGCTCTTGTGCGACAGCCAATGCCTGGTCCCCTTTCTGTCAGCACATGCATATGAGCCACATCATCCCAGCGACCAAGCATCAGCTAACAGTTTTTTTCTTCTAAATGAAAACCTCAGTATTCAGGTTTTATTCCAGTGTTTGCACTTTCCAATAAATAAGTGGGTTTGGTGTTGCAGTATGGGTACTCAGTCTCTAAGAGTTTTGCCATCATTGCCATATGGCTTTTGATTGTCTAATGAATTCATAGGGCCCAGAGTTTTTTTTTGTTTTTGTTTTTGTTTTTGAGACAGGGTCTCGCTTTGTAGTTCAGGCTGACCCTGAGCTCACTATGTAGCTCAGACAAGCTTGAACTCAGCAATCCTCCTGTCTCTGCCTTCCGAGTGCTGGGATGACAGGCGTGAGCCACCACGCCAGCGCCCAGAGTTTTAATACTAGAAGGAACCTAGGGGTCACTGGTCTCTACCAAAGAAAAGGCAGGGCACCCAGGACCCAAGTCCTGTTACCTTCCTGGTTCTTTTCTAGGTGACCTAGTCCAGAGACAGGTCAAGGCCATTCATCTGGGACTCTATCCTTCAAAGCTTCAGATATTGGCTCTGTAGTGCAGGGAGACTGTTTTATGTTTCCTTCCTTGCCTTGTTACAGGGATCAAAACAGTAGGTGATTATAAAGTTATTAGAGAGCTGTCAAATATGATAAAAATGATGCAGGGTGATGTCATTACACTTGTTTCTATTTTTCTGAACCTCAGAATATTTCACCAAGGAAGTGATTTGCCCAAGAACAAACTGCTACAGGGGAGTGGTCTGCATCTTTGCTATAGTTCTGGGGGCATTTGAAAGGGATACCCAGAGCTCACGGTGAACGCGTTGCAGATGTGGCTTTTCCTCCTATGAGGAAGGGTCCTGAGAGGTCAGAGGCCTGATTCTACCACCTTCTTACTCGGCACCTATGTATTGTCTTGCAGTCTTTCAGGAAATGTCATTTACGAATCTCTCGGGCCTCTGCTTCCCCTTCTCTAATTGAAGAGTGTAACCTAGAGTGCCAGTAGCCGTCTGAGCAGCTAGAGTCTTGAGATTTTAAGATCTAAGCCTTCACTTCAACAGCACTCATTATCTTTAACCAGATCTCCCAATCCTCCAAAGCTTGGGAAGCTCAACTGGATGAGAAGCTGAGGAAAGATCCTCAAGTCCTTTCATGTAGAGGGAACAAAGAGGTTTTTATAGGAACTTTAACTGTGATGTCGTTGGCTGCTGTGGGCTGGAAAGCATTAACACGACAGGTTTGTGTAGTCTCTTGCTTTGGGGGGGGAGCACAGAGGGCTTCCCAGACATGATCTCACTGCTCCTTCCCATCTCATTTGGAAGGTGGACATCTCTCATTATTCCTTGGCACACCCAGCACCAATGGATTAAGTGGTTTTCCCACAATCAAGGTCATCAGACTTCCGGTCTTTCCAGCCTGCTCATTGCCTTGTCTAGTTTTCCAAATCAATTCTCCACCTTGTGGAGAGGAGCAGATTTGCTGTCACTGGTATAATGGCCTGAGATGGGAGCCCTGAGAAAGGAGACACCTCTGTGCTGTTTCAAGCTCATGATGCTGTTGATGGATGAACTGATTGGATCAAGGGGTGACTCATTCTGCGGGGGAAGCTGGCAACGATGCTAGACACGCTTGTGGATGTCAGAGGGAAGTGTGTGGGGACCCTGGAGGCCTAGTTCAGTGGTCTTAATCAATCTGGTTCTGTGCGTATTGGGCCTCATTAAAGTGACATCCAAGACTTCAGTTGGAATGTACAACTTACGCCTTATTTCCTAACTGATAAAAGTAACATTATGGAAGCCAAGGAAAAATACTGGCCTGCAGCTGGGAGATCTGGGTCTCTTTCCAACATTGTGTATTCTTATTCTACATGCCATCAGGAAAATTACTTAGCCTGTTTCTCTATCTCCCCACTCATAAAAAGCGTAATACCTACCATGTCAGGGTGATTAGACAACTCATAAGAAATGATTTCAATGAAGGTTTTCCTATAAATATTTGGATACCCAATAGTGCCATGACACACTGAAAATCCATTGCATTCCTAGAATATCAGATTTAGCAAGAATTTGGGGAAATTAATTTTATATTACAATAAAGAAATACATTATAGAACAATGTAGTGGGACCGAATACCTTTCAAAGATGAATTTACTAAAGTTAAAAGTTTCACTTTGCCCTAGGTGTGTGGGTGAGGTACAATTGATGCTCTACTCCCAAATCCTACAGAGTAGGTTTTCACCATTTTCCACCATTGAGTGCAACTATGTGTATTGGGTGAAGACCCCTGGGGAGTGTTCTTTGTTTTTTCTGAGTCACATTCTTGCATAAGTTTGGTAATGTAGATGGGGTTAGCTCAGATTCCTTTAGAAATAACTTCCCATGTTTTTTGTTGTTGTTGTTTTTGATGATATGCTTCTAGTTTTCACCGAGTGCCAACATAATATGTAGTTGCATAGATTATGACTCCACAGTTCCTGGAGGTTCTCTGCTGAAGGCCTAGTTTTTCATGTTTCTTAGTGTCTCTTACATAAGGAAGCTCACAGAGCTCATCCTTACATTTTCTGCCCGGTAGAAGTGTGTCTCCTGAACAATGGGTTACGGTGTTTTTTTTATCACATAAATGAAATCAGATAATACATGACTGTTCTATTTTTGCCTTGGAAGTCAGGAAGCCCAGTGTTTCTTATTTTTATATTTAGTAACAAACACAGCCAAGGTTCCTGGAATGATCATTTCTTTTATGTAGTGGAAGGTCGATGTATTTAGTAGACTCGTGCTTTTACTACGCCGTTAAAAGTATTTAATTTCTATTTTCTCTAGAAATAGTAAGGAAAGTACTTCTTGAGGTAGCTTTATTCTGAACCAAACATATGAGAGGTACTGAGACTTTAAAACTTCTCCCTGGGGTGATGCCTGAGATAAGCCGGACAAGGGCCCTAGGCTGGTCTTGGCTTTGAGATGTCTGGTGAGATGACTCCTGCTGAGGGAGAGTGGGCTGCGCGTGCATGCTCTTTTCTTCCCACCGTGCCCCCCTCAGGGGTCCCATGGCCGCTGGTGCCCACCTCAGCACATGCAGACCAGATGCAAGTGCCACGGGGCCACTGTGCACCACCTCAAGCGCTTCCCAGAGACAAGTGTTTCTCAGATGTTTCCTCCCGAGTACCCCTGATGCCAAAGAGGAGTGGGACTCAGAGGCAGAGCACTGTATGAGCTGACTTTCTACCCCCAAATACCTTAAATAATCAGTGACCTTGCACGGAGGAAAGAATTAATTTGGCTCAGGATTCCGGAAGTTTCCGGCTATGTTCACACAGCTCAATCTCTTTGGGCTGTGGTGAGGGAACAGATGGTAGAGAAAACCTGCTCACCTCACGATAGCTGGAAAGCAAAAAAGCAAGAGGGGAGAGAGTTAGGGTCCCAGTGAGTGCTTCAAGGGTACAGGCCCAGCGACCTAACTTCCTCCCACCCGGCCCTGCTGCTTGAAGTCTTCACCACCTCTCAGTAGGGCTACAGGCCGGGACCAGACCTTACACACGTGGCCTTTGGGAGGCACTTTGAATCGAAGCCATCCCAAACATCACTCACTCTTTCCCTCCCGGGCCACTCCGCAGCCGCAGTGGGTACACTCTGGGGCTACGATCTACTGGGATGAGGAGGAAGCCAGGGCCTGGCAATAGGCTTTGAACCATCGGCACAGAAAATTTCAGGGTCCCAGGGTCCCAGAGTTTTATTTGGGAGGGAGATTTAGGCTCCAGGTGCACATGTTTTTTGTGGTCCTGTGAACTTCTCACTTGATGGAGAAAGTAAGCAACGGACACTTAAAGCACACAGCCGGAGCTTGGAGCAGCAAGGGTAGTTATTTTTGTTCATAGAAGGACTCCTCTTGGGGGTGAAATTGACCTGTTCTGTGACCCCCTCAAGTCATGGGACCCTGGAATGTAGAAGTTGGTAGGAATCATGGAGACCAACTTTCCAGCAACTCATTGTACAGGTGGAAAAATCAAGGACTAGAGAGGCTGTGGAACTTCTCAAATCCGTTACATCATGTTCTAAATGTCTGTATAAAAGCCTCTACAATAGGATCAGAGGAAGGAGAAAGAGCGAGCAAAAAGTCTGTAGCATGAGGCGTTGATCTTAACACCATCAGATCCATCAGGGTTAAAAATTCCTAGGGGGTTAGTGAAAAGCAAGGGTCTGAGAAATTAAAGAAAGGGAAATAATTATATCTGACTTTCACTGTTAGGAAAGCCCCCACCCCCACCCCGGATATACTGTATTCTCTCCAACTTGCTATTGCAGAGCAGAGATAAAAATTAATAGCTTTGTTTCCTGTGATCTCTTTATCAGCCAAAGTACAGGACTATGGCTCTCAGTTATTTTAATGGAAAAAACTGCTGTTGTATTATTGGTGATAAGGCCATGTCAGGCGTTACTTTATGCTCTTATCTCCCTTGTTCAAGGTGAAGTGTTCAAGCCCTGATGGATGAGCTGGGCTACAGTGACTGTGATGTTCCCTGAGCCTTGATCTTATTCCGCCCTTTGAGATAACCAGGGCAGGTGACAGGGGCCTTGACGCTTGGCTGATTTGAGGCACAGATCCAAGCCAACCTCTGATGGCAGAGGTTTTGTCCCGAACGGTTAGCTTGAGGGCCTTCACCAACCCTGTCACAGAGCCCAGGTTACCTGTGTGCAGGAACTTTCAGGCTCCTCCAGCAGAGTTTATTCAGCAAGTGCCAGCAGGTGATCTTGGATGTTTCTGAGTTCTGTTTATTGGAAAGGGAGAGATGAGTCACCCCGGTTCCTGCTGCCCTTGGGAAGTGCGCAGTGCAGAGGGTTCAGGGCTTGCTCACAGGGGACAGAGGCTTAGTCACATCCTTCTCCTCTGGGCATCTAGAGCACACTGGGGCTCTCTGCACTGTGGCTCCCGTCACAGTTTGTGGCCATTGGCTTCTCTGCAAGATGCATCCCCCCCTTAGAATGCATGCTCTTCAGGGATGAGCTCTTGGGCTTGGTCTCACCTCCATCTTCAGTGCCAATCTCCGGACTACACCAAAGTGCACAAGCCGACTCATCCATGCCCTCCTCTATCACTGCTGTCAGTTGCTTATTCCCACCATAGAACTCTCCCGCTCATCAGGCCTGTTACGGTGCCAAAGCCTTAGAAAGGAGTTGCTTTGCTGAGGAGACACTGGAGCTTCAGGAAACTCGATGAAGCTCCATCTTGCCTCAGGTTCTTTGTCACTCACAAACAGGTCCCTGCCTTCTCCTCCTCCCTGAACACTACGGGTGGTTCAGGACTGACCGTGGCCAAGAGAGCCCTTGGGAGACAAGTCAGAGGCTGACTGGCCCTGTCTTGGTTCTTCTTACATAAGACAGAGGTCACTGCCCATTTCTGAACCTCAGTTGCTTCACTGGGTAGAGGGCATAAGAAGATCCTAGCCTACCTGCTTTGCACAGTTGTTGAGATAATCTTCTATGCATGGGAGTGAATCGTAAAAGCTGCACAAAGAATAGAGAACATGATTAGAAAATAAAAGGCTCCTTCCAAGTGTGCTCTGTTTTCCTGTTTGTACAGAGAATAACAATTTCTTTTTTTATTATGTCACAGAGAGTCTAGATGAGAGGACTGGAAAGAAGTGGGGAGAGTCCTGCATCTGCCACCCGGGGCTATATTCTTGTTTTACTGTAGGTCCAGGAGCAGCTCAGAAAGAGTAGCTCACAGGCCAGGGCTCTACTGTGCGGATCTGGCAGCCATCGCTAAAGACTCAGGCCTGCAAGACTCAGCCCCAGGAGGAGTCCATTTCCATCTTGGAATCAAGGGAGGTGCTGAGTCAAGACAAGTACCAGAAGCTGTCCGGATAAAAGGTACCACTGCCAGGATACAACTCCAAAGTCTGCTTGCACCCGCTGGGTTGGAATTGAAATAATAATGTTGTCCTTTTCAGCTATTGTAGAGCAGAAACCAGGAGCCTGAGGTCCTGGGACGACTGTGCCAGTGGGCTCTCCGACAAGTAATTGACTTCTTCAGGTTTCTGGGCACTCAGCTGTCAAATAAGCAGTCTGATTAATTCCCAAGGATCCTGCCAGCTTTTACATTTTGTGATTCTATGATATCCTACTGTTTTATGATTCCTGGATGTTCTAAAGTGAATGTACAGGCAGGCAGTGCTTGTCTTGTGATTCATCTAATGTATCTCTGAATGATCTGAGTCCTGTGTGCACTAGAGGTGCTATACATTCCTTTGTAAGGCCCAGGAATCCAGTGGCCACTGGCCTTCTCCTTTAGGAACTGACCCTGGGTTGACACTGACAGTTACTGGCTTTAAGATGCTCAATCATTGACCAGGAGGCAGGACCTGGCTGTATACTCCAACTAGGACTCAATCCTTCAAAGCCCAAATCCAGTGATTCCTCTTCTATAAAGTCTTCCAAAAATCCCTCCAAGACGATTCTTTCTCTTCCCTGTATTCTCAGGGCACGTTCCTTGTCACTTTTTAAGAAAACTGAATTCTTTATTGGTACATTTTACATATACATCATGGTCACACTCAACATTGGGAATTTGTATTAGTATATGACATGAGTTAATTCTTATTTTTACCTATTTCCCTACCCACTCTACAACCCCCATTCCTGATATCCATATGCTTTCTTTTACTTTTCCTATCTTCTCTTTACTTTCCCCTATCCCTTTCCCTTTGAATATTTCCTATTTCACAGTATCTATCATATATTCTAGAACTCATTTATGTCGTCAGATTCTCATACAAGAGAAAAAATATGATATTTATATATCTGTGACCTATTTATTTCACTTGTGAGTGTGTCCTCAAAGTATGTCCATTTGTGTATAAATGACTCAAACTTATCTTTCTTTATGGCAGAGTGATACTCCATTTTTAAAAGAAACCATATCTTCTTTATCCAGTATCCAGCTGATGGGCATTTGGGTTGTCTCCAAGATTTAGCTATCACAAGCTAAGCTGCTATGAACATAGGTGCAAATAAGTCACTATGATATGATTCTTTTAATCCTTGTGTGTGTGTATACTTAGCAGGGGAATAGCAGGGTCAAATGGGACCTCTAATCTTAGTTTTGTGAGGAATCTCCACATTGATGTCCACAATGGTTGCACCTGTCAACATTCCCACCAACAATGGAGAAGGGTTCCTTCCTCCCTGCAGCCTCGCCAGCATTTTTTGCTGCTTAATTTCATAGTAGCAGCCATTCTTTGTGGAGTGAGATGAAATCTCAGTGTTGTTTTCATCTGCATTTCTCAAATGACCAGCGATGTTGAGCATTTCTTCCTATGCTTCTTGGCTGTTTTTCTTTCTCTGAAAAGTGTCTGTTCATTTCAGATGCCCATTTTTGAATTGTGTCTTTAAATTGTGTGTGGGAGGGCCAAGTTTTTAAAGCTCTTTGTATATTTTAAGTATTAGCCCTGTGTCTGAAAAACCACTGGTAAAATTTTTTCCCAAATTGTTGGCTGTCTTTTTGCTGTGTGGGTGGTTTCTTTTGCAATGCAAGAAGCTTTTTAATAGGATAAGATCCTTTTCGTTGATTTCTTCTACTAGTTCTCATACTATAGAGGTTTTGTTCATAAAGTCTTTCTCTAAGCCAGTGTATCCAAGAGTTTTACCTAACCTGTTTTCCAGCAGGGTTGGTGTTTCTGTTTTAATGTTTAGGTCTCTAATCCACTTTGATTTTAGTTTAGTACACAGTGAAAGAGATAGGTCTAGCTTTAGTCTTTGGGAGGTTAAAGCCCAGTTTTTCCAGCACCATTTGTTGGGGAGGCTATCTTGCCTCCACTGAGGATATTCAGCTCCTTTGTCAAAGATGAGGTGGCTTAGTGTATCTGGAGTTGTTTCTGGACCCTCTAATCTATTCCACTGGTCCCCAGGTCTGTTATTTTGCCAGCCATGCAGTTTTTATCACAATGGCTTTGTAGTATAGTTTCAAATTGGAGATCATAATCTCCCCACCAAGGTCCTTGTTGCTTAGAATTGCTTTTGCTATTCTAGGCCTTTTGTGGCTCCAGATGAATTTTTGGATTATTTTCTCTAGCTCTGTGAAGTATAGTGTTGACATCGAATCTGTATAGTAGTTGTGGGGGCATAGCCATTTTGACAATATTGGTTCTTCCTATCCATGAACAGGGGACATCTTTCCATTTTCTGATAGCCTCTTCAATCTCCTTTTTCAGAGTGCTTTAGTATACAGAGTATACTGGCTGTTGATTTCTCATAAATAGCTTTTATTAGTTTGAGATATAGTCCCTCTATTCTGATTTTCTGTAGGGTTTTGATCATGAATAAGTGCTGGATTTTGTCAAACACTTTTTCTGCATCTACTGAGATGACTAGAAGGTTTTTGTCCTTAAGTCTATTTATACAGTGTACTATGTTTATTGATTTATGCATGTTGAACCATCTTGGCATTCCCTGTGATTAAACCTACTTGGTCAGGGTGTATGATCTTCTTGGTGACCCTCTGTATTCTGTTTGTCAGTATCTTTTTCTTTGAGACAGAGTCTCGCTTTATGGTTCAGGCTGGTCCTGATCTCACTATGTAGCCCAGGCAAGCTGAACTCAGCAATCCTCCTGCCTCTGCCTTCCGAGTGCTGGGATTATAGGCCTAGGCTACCATGCCTGGCATTTTGGTATATGGTACTGATTGCTGATAGGTATGATTGAATCATCATACCTGGTATTGTATGTGGTTACCAGGGATCGAACTAGGGACTTTGCATTTGCTAGGCAGGCATGGGAACCACTGAGCTAAACCTCTGGCCTTGCCAGTATCTTATTGAGGATTTTTGCATCAATCTTCATTAGAGAGATTGGCCTATAGTTCTCTTTTTTGGTTAGGTCTTTTTCTGGTTTTGGAATCAAGATAATGGTTGCTTCCAGGAATGAATTTTAGAGTACTGCTTCACTTCTGATTTCATTAAAGAGTTTGGGAAGTAGTGGCATTAACTTTTCTTTAAAAGTTTTGTAGAATTCAGAAGTAAAGCCATCAGGACCAGTGCTTTGCTTTATTACAAGTAGGTACTTTATTACATTTTCAATATCATGGATTAATATTGGGATGTTTAACATTTTTATATCTTCACTCAACTTTGGAAGTTCATATGTCTCTAGGAATCTATCCATTTCTTCTACATTTTCCATCTTTTTGGCAAACAAATTTTCAAAGTAGGTGTTTATTATCCTGTGGACTTCCACTAGTCTGGAGTGATTTCTCCTTTTTTATTCCTGATAGTGTGGATTTGAGCCTTTTCCTTCCTTTGTTTGACAAGGTTGGCTAAGGGTCTGTCAATTTTGCTTCTCTTTTCAAAGAACCAACGCTTGGACTGGTTGATTTTTTTGTACTGTTCTCTTAGTCTCCACTGCACTAATTCCTGTGCTGATCCTTATAATTTCCTCCCTAGTATGAGCTATAGGTTTGTCTTGTTCCTCCTCTTCTAGTAACTTGAGGTTCAGCATTAGATTGTTTATTTGAATTTGATCTATTTTCTGGATGTAGGCATTCACTGGTATGAATTTCCCACGTAGAACTGCTTTCACTGTGTCCCATAAATTCTTGTATGTTGTACCAGGGTTATCATTTAATTGTAAAAACTATTTAATTTCTTCTGTGACTTTTGGTTATTCAGCCTGAGTCAGGAAAAGACCTCAGAAATGATCCTAGATCAGAGGAAGATTCACCTAAGAGACCAGGGCTTTGGTGCCTTTGCCCCTTTATTTAATTGTTTCAGAATGAGATGAGGTGCTTAATAAGGTGTGGGTTCTTGGAAGTTCTTCTATACTTCAGAACCGAGGTGCCCTGGAAGTGAGTCCAGACATCTGCCCGTTGGCAGGAACCTGTACGTGATTTCTAAACTCTAGACCAGTAACCGAAGGCCTCAGTGCTGTCACTTGATGGACTGCAGCGGGGCCCAGCTCTAGGCTGTGTTCTCTCTCTGACAGAGGGCCTGTGGGAAGCTGTGGCAATGGAAAAGAAAGACATAGGAAAACGTGGAGTTTGAAGGAAGGAGACTTTGTTTCTAATCCTTCCTCCAGAGACCCTATTGTGTCTTCAAGATTGGAGTTAAAGGGATTGGACATGTGATTTCCATTGTCCTGTCAAGCACGTTGATGGCTGAATGTATATGTCTTGAAACACTGTCACGCTCAAAGGCATCACTCAGCAGTTGAAAATACTCACATATAACCATTGTCTCCTTTTTTTTTTTTTAAAGTTAATAGCTTTCCGCTAGTCACTAATACCTCTTGTAACTGCTTAATAGAGTCTCATGGCTCTTTCTGGCTTAGTGCTCTCAAACGATTTTGAAGTTGTTGAGAAGCACAGGTGTTTTTAACTACAGGTATGAACAGGAGAAGAATTAGCCTTTTTGCTTGTGTTTAAAATGATGTAGTACTTTCCTGATAGTGTAGGTAACACCTTTTGTTACAAGTTAGCATGTATTGCTTTACACTGTATTGTGTGAAGATATCTAACAGTTTAAGTTCATTTCTTTGGAATGGGCAAGGACTGCCATGTCACTAGAGGTTATATGTTAAAATTTTATTTTTCAGTTTTACCTAGTGAATAAATAGTTCACCAAATTACTTATAAGGATCAAACAAGAGACAATAAGAGATTTGGAACAATTAGATTGTGTGTGTGTGTGTGTGTGTGTGTGTGTGTTTCTATTAGACCTTTGTTTGGTCTAGTGCTGGCTCAGACCAGGGTCTAGTGCTGGCTTTATTCTAGACCAAAAAGCCTGATTTTCCTGGGCCTCAGTTTCTCCCCCATACAACAAAAGGGTAGATAATGATTTTTATAAGCCTTTCCAGCTCTGAAAGTTTCAGGGTATGCTACCAAGGGTTATGAAGTGTGGAAGGAAACAAATATGTCATGATTTTGTTCCAGTTTAATGTGTTTCACGTTTAGTATCATCCTAAACCTATGATAAGTCCTCTGTGGAACACGGATGACTCATTTCCTGTCCTAACCGAATCTTTTCTAAGGTGTGGAACAGATCCTTCCTTCAGATATGGAGCCGAGCCAAGGGGTCCAGTCAATGGGCCTCTGGGCAAACTCTTCCTGGGCTTTATCAGTGTCAAATTAAACCTGATAATCGGTGCACACACACACACCCAAGGTCATCTAAGGACTGTGCAGTTCAGAAGCTAATGTTCCTGAAAAGTATGGTTGTCAAGATTTTTTTTTAAATTTATTTTTATTCCTACATGTTTGTAATACATAATGTTTTTTACATTCATCGTGGGGAATTGGTATATATGAGTGACACATCTTAATTCTTTTCTATCTTCCATTCCACCCCTCCCTTCACCTCTTGGAATCTTCCCATTTGCAAAAGATCTACTGCCTTGTTTTCTGTTGGGTGTCTTTTATTTTCTTTCTCAATTTATGCTTTGGGTTTCTCATTTAAGAGAAACCTTGAAATACTTAAATTTGTGTGTCTGATTTAATTCACTTAAAATTATGGTGTCAAGTTGCATCCATTTACCTACAAACGACTCAGATTGATACTTTCTTATAGCAGAGTAGTACTCCATTGTGTATGAATACTGCATTTTCTTCATCCATCCATCTGCTGACAGACGTATAGGTTCCTTCCAATATTTAGCTATTATGAATTGTGTTGCTATAAATATGACTATGCAGATAGCACTGGAATATGATCTCTTTAGTTTTTCGAGAAGATGCCTGGATGAGGAATAGCTGGTTCAAATGGAATTACTATTTTTAGTTTCGTGGACTCTCTGTACTGATGTCCATAGTGGTTGTCCTAGTTTACACTCCTACCAATAAGATAGAAGGGTTTCTTTTTCCCTGCAGCCTCTCCAGCACTTGTTACTCTTTGGTATCTAGGATGTTAGTCATTTGGTTTTCATAAATACAGTATTTTAAATGCAGTTGGCAATTACAAGGAAGCTTAGATATTATATGATAGCAAATGGTATTTGCAAAATAATTTTGAAAGCTGAAAAGTTTCAGTGTATCTACCACCTCCAGGTAGTCTCCTCAACTGCAGGTGGATGCCAGTGCCGTCATTCACCTGCCTTCTTTCTGAATTCTGCTCTGCTTTCTCAGGTAGTAACACACCAGGAAGTCCACAAATACATTCTTAAGCCCACAGACTTCCAAATTATTAGGACCAGAAAGGGAACTTTGACATGCCGAAGCCCTTTACTGCACCTTTCATTTTATCATTCATGTTTTGGACTAGGAATTCATTCATGTAACAAATACTTCAAGTCACGTTTTAAGTGCTGTACTTGATGGAAGAGATAGAGCAAGAACAATTCATGACAGGTTGCTGCTCCTATGGAGTTTTCATTTTGCCTGTACCTAGGGATAGGTCATAAAGAATGAAGCATGTATGTGCTAATTCATAGGCTGGTGAAATGGGACTTCCTGGTCGGGAAGGGTGAGCCTCAGACAGGGTGAGCAGGGATGATGCTTAATGTGCCATCTGAGGAATGAGGAAGAGCTAGCTGTGGCAAGTGTTTAGTGGAAGAGGAAAGAATAACCGGTGGAGAATCAGCGGCGTGGAAGAGGTGGGAGAATTCAAGGTCCTTAAGGAAAAGAAAGAAATAAAGGCAAAGCCGAGGAGGTGGAGGAAGAAGACAAGGACCGGCAAAAGGCCAGGACCACACAGGAAGGGCCAAGACTTCACGATGTGCAAGGGGCGCTTTATCCTGTGTTCGGCGGGTAGGCATTCGATGGTAGAAAGCGAGGAAGTAAATGACCTTATTTATGTTCCTAAAAAGATCCCTTGGCTGCCTTTAGGGGAAGTATGAGGAAATGAGAAACACAGCAGAAAAAAACAATGCGAGTTCTGTGTGAGAGTTAATGAAACTACACTATTTTATGAGGGTTGCCACAGTGGAATGCAGGGAAAAGAATGGTTCATGATACAGTTTGGAGATGGATGTATAAGATTTGTTTCCGGCCTGGGTAACGAGGCTGAGAAACAGGGAGAAATCAAGGACCATGTCTTATCTTCCAGCTGGAGAAGTGGATAGAAGACAGGGAGATTTGGGGTATACAATGTGGTTTTTGGAAGAAATCTAAGAAACTACCTTTGGCTATAGTGAGCTTCATGTTCTTATCGTAGAGATAATCTCAGTGGGGATTTTGGGTAAGACCCTGATTCTTCTTGAAAGCTTTCTGATTGTTCCAGATGACTCGCTTTTTCTCCTGAAGTAGATCAGAATTTTCCTTTTGGTACATATTCCTTGTCATCTTCCTAGGGCTCTAGAAGAGAGGCAAGTAATATCCTTCCTGTATTTTTGAGTTCTAGAATTAGATAGGCAAAATTTCAGAAATGTGAACCGAGTGTAAAACTGTCCTAAAGCTAGGGATGGGAATAATTACAAACTACAAATCAGAACCTCTGTTCTTCAGAGAGCCAGGTTACTAGCATGTCATAGTAGGGGCCAAAGTCAGGAACTCAAATGCCCTTAGAGGACAGGAAAACAATGCTGACAAGCTATTTGTCCAGATTAAGAAATATTCCTCCTGATGAAATATCAGAGCCGGCTGGATCCTAACTAGGTTAAAATAAATAGCTATTTTGTATTAAATTCAGATACTCAAATTTCTCTAGGTGTGTGCACATGTGTGTGTGTGTGTGTGTGTGTGTGCGTGAGGGGGGGAGAGATTACAATTTTTTTCATTAAAAAGTCATTGTGAGATGGGCATGGTGGTGCAAACCTATCATTCTAGCACTTGGGAGGCTGAGACAAGAAGATTGCTGGGAACTTGGAGACTATAGTAAGTTTGAGTCCAGACTGAACTCTAAAGCAAGACTCTGTCTCAACAAAACAAAACAAAACAGAAGAGAAGAGAAGAAGAAGGAGAAGGAAAAGGAGAGGGAGGCGGAGAAGGCAAAGAAGAAGAAAAAGAAAGAAGGAGAAGAAGGAGAAGAAGAAGGACCAGGAGGAGAAGGAGAAGGAGAGGAAGGAGAAGGAGGAGGAGGAGAAGGAAGAAGAGTAGTCATGGTGAATATTTCCCCTGAATTAAATATTCTGCTTTAGGATAAAGCCAAACTTTCACATCTGCTTTGGAGGAGCATATTACATCTTCTCTAGGAGAAAAAAAAGCTCTAAGATGTTCACTGCCCTTGTCCAGATTCCATCCCTGGGTTGCTAGCACTTAAGGTTTTTCAAGAGAAGCCAGAAATCTGAACTGTAAGGAGAAAATTCCCAGCTGTTATATGTTGACTTTAATTTTTAAAAAAAATCATCATGGGCCAAACAAAACTCTTACATAGTTTTCATTTGGCCCTAGGGCCACTGGTTTTCAACTCTTTTAGACATTCTTGTGAATGATTATGCATCTGGGGAGGGAGGGGGCCCCAGGATAGGCTGGAATTCCGTGTTCCTGCCAACTCGGCATGTGGGAGCCACATCAGATTTATGTGATTCGAAAAAGATTTGAGGTGACATGTGCTGTATTCTAGCACAGGGAAACAAGGAGACACCAATTACATTTGCTTTTCCCACTTGTCAGTGGGTTTCTCCAAGCTCCGTGGTGTTGTCCTAGCGTGTAGTCAAAGGACAGCAGATAGGGGCTTGGTCTGGAAGGAGACCTAGGGACATCTTGTCTACCATCTCATCTAGCACTCAAAGAAAAGTCACTTGCCCTTAAGCATGCAGCTGGTACTAGAACCTATACCTCCAAATGATGAATCTCGGGGATGGAAAATACTTATGCTGTGGAGGAAATATTTACTGAATTCATAAGTATATGAAAAAATGCTAGAAAAATTAGTGAGTATATAAGCAAATGAGCACGATTTGAAACAACCGCTTGATGTATGGAATACATCTTCAAGTAAGCATTGTGTGACTTGAGAGGTGATCCCTCATTTGTGGGAACAAAAATGCCAATCCTATAGAGAAAAATGGCCCCTAGAGACTGGGAAGGGAAGAGGATGAACAGAAAGGAGCTAAATAGGAGGAGACAAATTGACAAAAGGAATTCATTCTGTTTTTCTGTGACACAGCAGGGTAACTGTGGTTAGAGTAATTTATGACACATTTCAAAATAAGGGCATGAAATTAACAATACATAGAAATTATCGTTTGAGTAGATTAAAGTGCCTATTGTCCAGATTTGATCATTATGCTGTGTGTATATGTATTGAATTACTACGCCAAACCTCACAGTGATGTCCAAATAATGTCTCAAAAAGCAATCAAATCAGTGAGCTGTGCCCTGCACTGGCTTTAGCTCTTCCCCTGACACTTTCTTCCTATGTCTGACCCTCGTCCTCTCTAGCCCTCGGCTTTCTTATATATAAACATCGTGTCTCTGGGTCGTGTTTCCGATGAACTTAAATGAGCCACCTAGTCAGAATTACTGAGTGTAGCATGTCAGGCATCGGGCTAAATGTCCGTGCGCCAACTCTGTCCCTGCTGCTCACTGCTGTTCTCTGAAGGGTGAGCCGCTTTGTCTTCTCCGTTTCAGTGACGGAGAAGCCAACGTGCCACAGCAGAACGAACGTGGCCAATTCCATACAACTTGTTGAGAAGTGATAGACTGGATTTGAATGTAAGAATTTTACTCTGGAAACATGGTAAGGGTGAATATGTTCTGAGAAAAATAACAAGAGGTCATACTGTATCATCAGAACACGCTGGGGATGTTTAGAAACGTGACCTTTCTAAGGCTCTTGGAAACAGTGATCAGCTAAGTTAAAGGACTCTTTATTTCTGTGTTTCGACCACAGAATTTGCATTAGAATCTACCTGAGGATTGGATTAAAGTGACCTCTGAGGGTGTCTACGAGCTAATTCTGGGACTTAGTTTCTGGTTCTGTGAGTTCTTTGAGTAACCTTGAGCAAATCCTCTGTTATCTCTCCATATAAACAAGGATTTGGACACGGAAATGTTTTCAGCACGGGTATTCGAAGGAGGAGGTTTTAATAGGAAGCTAACATGAGCCAGAACTTTTTTTTATAGTTACAAATGACAGAAACATAATTCAAACTAGCATAAATTAATGAGGAGGTTTCGTAGCTCAGGAAAAGAAAGGGTCTAAGAGTCCTGCTGTAGGCCTGGCTGTATCCAGGAGCTTAGATAATGTCATTAGGTTCCCTTCTCCCCAACTGTGCCCACGTGTCAGCAGGAGACTTGCCTACACAACTTGCGTTCTACCAAATAAGTAAGCCCGATGGGCCAGAAGACTACTTCTCTTTCCCGAAAGCAGCGAAGTTCCAGAGACCAACTGGGTTGAGTCAGCTTTGGTGGCTGTTCACCCTGGAGCCCTTCTTTGTGGCCGGGACGGGTCTGAAGTGATGGTTCACCTCCTTGCCTAGGTGGGAAGCATCTGTCTTACAAAAAAATGCAGAGGCAGGTTTTTCTGCACAACAAGAGATTTCTTTACAACAAGAAAGTGAATAAACAGAAACAGTAACCACCAACTGAAAGTGGCTTCAGCTTTCATTTAAAAGGAAGAGAGGCAGCACTAGTGTGCGGGGTCTGAAGCTGCAGCTCAGAGCCCCAAGTTGGGCTATCGGTACTTGAAAGAAGTCAGTTCTGTAGATGCCCTTTGCAGACATTTGTTCTGTCTTTAGGTACACTTGGACTTAAATCTGTCATTGCCGAATGTTCTGGAGTTCTTATTTTGCCTTGTAGTTAAGTTCTTTACAGTAGTTATCACTCTGTAAGTAATAAGTAAGGAAATAAAGGAGCAGGGTTTGGGAACAACTTGCCGGACCTGTGTTAATTTATGAGGGATCAACCAATGAAACAAGTTGGTTAATGCTTCGGATTTAACACAGTGTTCCTTGTGCTAGTGAGTGACCAACTCCGCCTCTTTCCGTTGTCATAGGCAGTAAGTTACTTGTGCTAATTAGCAGCTGGGAAAACCAACGGAGGCAAAGGGCTATGAAGTATCAACCAGCAAGCTCTGATCACTAGGCTTCTCCTGGGCTATGCCCTCCGTGAAACTAAAGGATCGAGAAGGGCTTGATCTCAAAAGCTTTTGTACTTCCTGCTTGAATACTACAGTTTTTTTTTTTTTGTTTTTGAGACAGGGTCTCGCTTTGTAGTTCAGGCTGGCCCTGAGCTCACTATGTAGCCCAGGCAAGCCTGGAACTCAGCAATCCTCCTGCCTCTGCCTCCCGAGTGCTGGGATTACAATTACTAAACAGTTTTTACAGATGGAAGAGTGTTTAGACATGAATTAAATTCTTTTATTTCACGGATGCAGAAACTGAGACCCAGAGTCCAAATAATTTTCAGGTTGTGCTGTAAAAAATAGTTAACTCAGAGCTTAAACACGAACCTCTTTGCCTTTACTCACTTTCCATGAACTCTATTATTATTATTATTATTATTATTATTAATTTTTTCTTTTATTTTTGTGCAACCAGGACCTTGCATTTGCCAGGTAGGCAGTCTCACTGAGCTACATCCCTAGCCCACTTTCCAAAAGGTCTTCCCTTTGTCTTTGCTCTCAGAACTCCACTAACCATTTTGAATTATGAAAGCTTTGGTCATTTGAAAGCTGTATTTAATTTAACATTTGCTGGAAGCACAGCAGAGAAGAATATGGGGTAGTGTTGCAAAGGTGAGAGTTAAATGTCCCTGACTCTCAGTTCTCTAAGTGAAGGGAAGGAAGGAGTAGCCTGTGATGTTTAACATCAGAAAATCAAAAGGTGATTTATGAGTACTTGAAAGAGATGAAGAAATATAAATTACGTTTACTTTCCTAAGTATACTTATGTTCAATTAATACAAAATGAGTGTTGAACAAGGAGTACAGGGGATCTAAATTCCACTTGGAGCTGGGTCTTGACAAATAATCATAGATAAGATACTCTCTCTGGGCTTTGGGTTCTTCCCAATTTTAGTTGGTACTTAAAGCTTAGTGAACCTTAGGCTTTTGGTGTTCCAGAATTATCTATACTTTGAGCATCGTTATCATGGAAGGAGAAACAGTTTTCTGGTGGAAGTCAATAGGCATTTGCAAATTGAGTGCCTGCCTTACAAACATGATGGAATGGAACAACCACAGGTCAAATGGTTAGGATATGGACATGGACATGGACGTGGAATGAGTATTTTCTGTTTCTCCATGGTCTTGGGTGAGTCTTTGATTTTCACCAAGTCTTCAAAAAATCTCTAAGATGAGACCAATGGCTTTCCATGTTTACTTTACAGGTTGTAGAAGCACTGGATGTGAGAAGTACTTTGTGATATAAAGGCTCCTGTCTATATGTAGTTTAATACTGAGTTTGTTCTTAGTGATCCAGAATAAGGGAAAACACAATCTTAAGAACCAGCCAAAAGTGCCTTAGATCAGGGAATGGGAAGAATTGAGATTTCTTTTTTATCAGAATTATTTTATTCTCTCAGCAATGCTCCAAGGTTGAGAGAGGGCTTCATAAGATTAGTTGATGTGTACAAGTTTGGCAAGGATAGTCCTCTTTGACAATTTTGGCATAATCATCAAAAATACATAGCTTTGCTCTTGCTTTGGTGGTGGATTACAATGCTGTTCTAAGCTTAAACATCTTTCTATGTAAACTTCATTTTATGTACTGAGAATTGAAAGCTCATGGAGGAGAGAATGACTCCCCAGATCTGCTCCAGGCTGGACTGGCAAACTCCTCCTCTTTGTACTTGAGGAGGAAGGGGAGGGAAGTGCAAAGGAAGAGAATAACTTCTTTTGTTTGTTCTTTAGCTTCTTGAAGCAACTCTTTTAATAGGAGCTGCCCCACCCACCCGCTTCTCGGTTTCCTGGAAAGTGATCAGCAATACTGTGGGTGTCAGTGGCCAGGAGGGAGCTGGCGATTGAGCACACTGTACAGGACCCTGGAAAAGGAAGCATTTTCTTTTTGGTGTCCAAGAGAACCAGCCCAGAGGAAGAAGTATTACTTATTAATAACTACCCCTGATTTAAACACATAGTGTTTTTTTGCAGTTGTCTTTGGTGTTTATAAATACTTTCACAGCTATGATTTTGACTGTTCTCTTAGTGCTTTTGGAAATGATTGTAGAGGTGTCATTGATTTTGCCACTAACCATTTGGAAGACGGAGGTCTACATGGGCAGTTGGCCTGCTGTTGGCTTTCTACTGAGTGTCAAGGTGTGATAGACAGAGGCCTCCTACCTCTTTCTTCCTGTATTTCATATATCCTGGGGCATCTTCATAGTTCCCACTGGCATCTTCATTGTAGAGACCCCATTATAATAAGATCTAGGTATTCAAGTAACTAGGTCCTCTTGGATGGAATCTACTGAGGCAGACATACCTTCAAACCTGCATTTGGCTTGGTGGCAAGTGGATAAAACACAGCTCACGCTCAGCTGTGAGCTTCATTCCACAAACATCTCTTCTGAATAAATGAGTATGTGGATGATTCCTGAAATGAGAATTTCTCTATAAAATTGTTGCTGAGGTCCTGGGGAAAAAAAGACAATCTCTCCATACTGGTTAACTGTGCTGTCCATTTCAGAAAGATTTATCATGTCCGAAATTGAAACTGTCTACTTAGAACTTGAAGCATTCTCAAGCCACAAGAACTCAGCTTGACAAGACAGGCAGTTACACCACCAGTACCCTACCCTAACTAGCATGACTATACAGGGACAAAGACTTTGCTGGGCAAGAGTTAGGGACCTTCAGTTTTATCTCCAGTCCATAGCTGATTCATTTGCTGATATAAAAAAGCCACTTTTCCTTTTAAGGTGTTCATATTTTTCAATTTTTAACCTGCTGAAATTGTGTTAGGATACTTCCCACTTCTAAAGCCACTGAGATTTTACTATTTCTGAGTGAGCTACGGGAACCTACATGTATGCACAGAGATCAAGCAGGACCAATACTTGAAACCTCTGTGTCTATCCATTTGTGGCCACGTGGAAGCTCTGGGCTGCTCAGTGTGCAAATGACTGGACAGATTCCTCTTAGTTCTAAACACTGGAATTCTAAAAATGTGTATTGGCTCACTGATAGACTAACCACCCAAGGAGTTACACTGTTCCTGTATAGTTACATTGTGTTTGTACTTCGGGTACAAACTAGATAGACAAGGAAAGGAGCTGTGATGGTATGATAGAATTTGGGTTTGATGGTTTAACAGGTGCTTAACATTATTGTTTACAAGCATTTGCACAACAGTTACCTCTTTTGCTCTTACTCAGCACTGTACACCCAGGCATCTACACAAAGGTCTTTTATGAAACACCGATTATATTGTGGTGCAGCTCAGGGATATGAAGAGAAAAAGGAGACCACACACACCTTGAGGGGCTTGCCATCTGCCAGAGGTAACAGGTAGGTAAACAAGTCATTGTAATTGCAAAACAGAAAAGCTGTAGGAGAGATGCGTACAGATGTTGAGGAAGATGAGAACGATGATTCATTTTTCCTGAGCAAGGTTAGGAAAGCACACTAGGGCGGGGACCAGCAGGATGAGTTTTCCAGACAGATAAGGGAGCCATCAGGTGGAGGGAGCTACATACCTGAAGCAGAGGAGGCCTGAGTGAGCGCGGTATATTTCGGGGAGCGGGGAGGAGCTGGGGGAATTTAGCCACGGAGCACTGAATATGGGTTAAGCTGTGAAGTTAGTCTGTGGCCTAACCGGGGAGGACTTGGAATGACAGGCAAAGAATCTGACCCTCGGGCAATTCGAATCCCATTTTCTAGATGAGGAAACGGGTTCACAGAAGGTAAGACCTCTGCCGAAGCCCCGCGTTCAGTCAGGCAACCGCAGGGCCCGCGGGAAGCCTGTGCTCCGCGCTCTTTTCGCTACCCTGTACTGCCGCCAGCAGGCCCGAGCTGCAGCAGGCCCTGCGTGGGAGAGGCCTGCGGGCTGTTTATCCTGCTCCAGTGGGGCTGGCGCTGGCAGGGAGTGGAGCGGGTGGGGTGGGGACTGTGGGGGGAGGGGCCTGACAACAAGGGCCACATTCAAGGCCTGCACTGGAGCCGGGGAGGAGAATGGAAAGCTACAGTGTGTTGGAGCCGTCCAGCCTTGGCAGGGCGGCTGGGGCCTTATAAGGAAATGTTCTCTCCCAGCCAGTGGGGCTGGGTTGGAGCCCTGTGCCCGCAGGACAGAGCTGCTCTTGTGGCGGTAGCTGGGGGTGCCACCACCCCTCCGCAGAGAGCAGGAGCTCTCAATGGGCCACTTCTGCAGGCTCAGCATTCCCTCTCAGCCTGCGGCCCCCACCCTCCGCGCCCGCCCACTCCCCATCGCCCCGGGCTGATTGGAGGAGAGGAAAAACACAAAACAAAATAATGTCTTGGCACAGTCCCAGGCCTCGCTGCTGTTTGATGCCGAATTACCAGAAAGCAGATTCCGATCCAATTCTCTTTTCTCTGAAGGATGCGCCAGGAACGGGATCACGTCTTTGGCCTCCTCCCCTCCCCTGCACCTTTGTCTCTGTCTCTTGTGACCACAAGAAATCCCAGCGCTGGGCCCGGCCTGATGCGAAAGAGAGGGAGAAGGAGGATCCTCGTGAAGGCGGTTTTCCCACCTCCCAGCGGAGGAGCAGCAGCCGCTGGAGCACTCCCTCTCCTCAGACTCCTCACCTGCGCCAGGCAGGCATAGGCCCTAAGAGACTGGAAAGGACGCAGAGGAAAAACTCCGCCTGCCCCGGAAGTTGGAGAGAGTCAGGTCCCAGGGAGCATTAGTCAGCTCCCGGCAGGGAGGCCTTTCCACGCGGTGCAGTGAGGAGTGATTTCACGCACTGATTCAAGTTCAAGGATCTCCTTGAACTTGCAATTAAACATAGGGCTGGGATAGGAGAAAAGATGCTCGGACTCTGTAGGCTCAGAGATCCGTGAAACCTCTGAGCTCCAAGGAAACAGGCCTGCCGCCGCAGCTGTCTGTCTGACACTCAAGTCTCCTTCACAGCAAGCCTGGAAGGAGCCGTTGCTGGCCCAGTGGCCAGGGACTTAGACCCTTAAGTCAGCCTGTCTGATGTGTAAGGCTCCTCTCAGTGTGTCAGTCATTACGGTGCACCCGTAGGGACAAAAAGAGTAGGTCATGGGAGCCAGACTGAAGTCCTGTTGGCAAGGAAGTTACCTTCCAGAGCAAAGTGATACACAGTACACAGAGGTCGAAATGTCAAGGGAAAAAACGGAAGAAACCCTCTCAGTGTTGAGAAGAAAAAGAAAATGCTTGATACGGGGTTTACAGCAATAGAGGAGAGAAGACTTTGTAGAAGAGACCACATTTGGGCCGAAGAAAAGCTAAGAGTTGAAAAAGTGACATTTTGAGAGACAAGAAAGTGAAGCACTAGTAGGGACAGGGACTAACATGACCAGGAAGTAATGTTGAGAAATCTTGGGGCTCGCTTGGTATCTGCAGGGCGGGGGTGTGTGGCCAGGTGTGTGTAACGAGGAGAGGGGGCGTTTGGGCTGCAAAGTGCTGAGGGCTATGTTTTGCGGCACCAGGTGCCAAAGAGGGAAGGAGGGAGCCGAGCGAGGACAGCCGGAGCCCCGAAGACCTTCCGAGCACCAGCGTGACTAGCGCTGTGACGTAGGGCGTGTGGCCCCACTGAGCCCAGCCTCTGCAGCACTGCGGAGACTTCGGGGTGCTGTGTGAGGAGCCAGGGGTGCACCTTCGGGAGCCGGAGGAGGGGCCGCTTTGGTCCATTTCTCGTGTTACTCTGAGCCTTTTCTTAGGCTAGTCATTACCCTAGAGGTTCAGCTGTGCCTAAGAAACTTAACTGTTGGTCCTTCCCGGGGGGGAGATTACAGGGAGCCACCCTGCGTGGAAAGACAAACACTCCGATGCCTGTCCGTCTCCGGGGGCCTGTCCTTCGTAAGGGGCCAGCTGGTCACGCCCTGCCCTCGTCTCTGCTGATGGCGCCACAGCAGCCTCCCGCCACCTTCCCCTTCGTGAGTCCCCTTCCTTTTGGGGGCTCACCCCCAGCGTGGTGACCGGGGAACGGCCTTTCCTAGAAGGCGAGGCTTTGCAGGGCCCTTAGATCCCTGTCGGGAGCAAAGTAGGAATAACTTCCGGCTCTTGAGGAAATCCAAGATGCCTGTGAGCCTGGCAGTGAGGCTCCCCCGGTGTCCCGGTCCAGTCCACTGCCCGGCATGGCCAGTCCGGCGCAGGCGTGTGAAGGGCTTGAGCTGGACCATCACACTGGCCCCTGCCTCCCGCTCCTGGAGGCCGAACCTGAGGGAGAGGCGCTGCGAGTCTCAGCAGCGGGCACTGCTTGGCACCAACCTTTCCTTGAGAACACAGACGCTGACCCTGGGCCGCACAGACACAGTTTTGGCCATGGGGGAACCAACCGCTGTCCCTTGCCAGGTAATAATAGTTGAATTTATGTTAGATGACAGTGAACTTATTTTTTTTCCTTTTTATTGGAATAGATGTACTATTTATAGTGAGGTATTATCTTAACTCAGAGGAATGAATTTCAAAGAATCAACCCGCGTGATGGCTGGAGTCCTATTATGTGAAGCAAACATCTTCCTGGGATCTTTTGGTTTTTACAATCACTCTTACACTTCCAGCTAGCTACCCTCTGTCTCCAGTTCATTTCCGGGGAAATGTCATTGACATATCTCCTTTGCGGTTTTTCATCTTATTTAATTTCACTTAACTGTTCATTTATTGTTCACCTCTCTGCTCAGTTTGGTAATGAGTAGTTTAAAGACTCAAGTGGTATCAAAAGAACACAGTTTATTCTTAACCCGGTTATCTTCATGTCCTCCCCCAAAGCAACCCATGTTCACTTCTTACATATTTTCTGTGACACTTCAATGCAAATAATTACCAAAGACTTCTGCCACCCAGCACACGGTTCAGAGAGAAAGAACTTGGCTCGTTCTGAGGCTTCTAGGGACACTTGTTCACCAGGTGAGCACTCAGGTACTCAGCCACTACCCTGCTTTTAGGTTCTGGAAAGACTGAATGTGCTCTGGGTATCCTGCCTTTCTGTGAAGGTCACCTGCAGATACCTGAGCTGACTCTGAAATGAGACTTGAGCACCACCCTCTGCACAGTCGCATGTGGAACAAATGGAACGTCCTGTGAGTTTTGGAGCCAATTAGGAGGGTCTCGGAGAGGGGGTTGGCGTCTGGTGACCAGAGGAAGCGTCCCGGAAGCATCGCATTCTCTTCTCTGGTCCACATTCTTTTGATTCCTCGTGACCTGATCGGGACTGGACTTGCCATTTGTTGTTCTAGACCCTACCTTACTAATCACGTGGATTTTTCTTCTGTGCTTGCTTTTCCCACGATGGACAGATCCAATAAGACTGCAATTCCTCCCGTCACTTGGCGCACGGCCTCTGCACTGACCACGCCTGAGCAGACTTGCTCCCTGTTCACACCAGGGCTGCTCTTTCTCAGTGAGGATCAGGATTGATCCGTTCTGGCAGCTCTGTTTCCACATGCTGGTTGCTGGGTTTTAACAATTTTGGGTGCAAAGAGTCTCTTTATGACTACAGTTCAAACTTAAAAGTTATCTCGCATTGTGAACGCCATGACACTTTCAGCACAGTATCATTAAATATCTCCAAGCATTAACATCCTGGCACACTGGAACACTAGTGTTTGGCTACTTCTTGCCCAGAACCATGTGGGTTTCTCTTACAGAAGAATCTACATGGTAAGTGGGATAAGATCATGTCAGCACAAAGGGGACTATAAATATCTCAATAGTGACAGATGTATGAAATCTAGCAAGCTGAAGAAAAGAACTGAAGATTAACAGCTGCATAAACACACAGGTTTGAGCCTACTGAAATACTAAGAAAATGATATGAAGGATAGTCACTGATGGGTCTCTTATCTTTAACAATATGTTTTATTCTCCAAAGTGTAGCTTGCTATATGTTCTGCCACACACACACACACACACACATACACACACACACATAATCTTGTGCATTTTTACATAGCTGCCATCGTAAAGTAAATTCTGTTCAAGGTTCTGCTTTTTAATTTAATATTGCATGAATTTGGTACATTGCTCCAATCTTTGTTTTATGGCTACAGAGATGCTGGTCACTAGGGATTTTTGCTTTTTACCTATCGCTGCAATTTTATGTTTCCAGCAGCTTAGCGTTAGGGATACTTCTGCGTCCACCACCTCCTTCCCCGTGCTTCGCAAAGTCCCACGGCCACCCAGATCTTTGTGAATGGGATAATTTTGCTGAACACCGGGGCCCCCGATGAGGAGCCTCGCGGTGGGGCCGGGGAGCCTTCTGCTGTCTTCTGCCCCCTTTCTGCTGGTCAACCTCATTCTCCAGAGCAACAAGTACCTGACTTCCCTTGTCTTCTTGAGCACCTCGCCCCCCCCCCCATCACGACTGTTTTCTGCGGGCAAATACGATCCCTCTCCCACAGGTATTCTGCTAGGTTGTCCTTGTCCTTGCCTTTATCCGCTGTCAGTAACAATGTCCTTATTGGTAGGTGACTCGTGGGGAATTATGGACTAAACTTCACACAACAAGGAATCTTCCGTAGGCTACTCCGGCGCACAGGGTTTCATTCGGGCCTCCCAGCTGCTCTAACAGGTTGTTTGTTGGACAGGTGTGGTCTGAACACGTGTGTCCTTCAAAACTCACTAGAGGAAACCTCCCGTGAGGGTTTCACGGGGTGGCGACTTTGCAAAGCCTCACAGTTTGTTGTTGAGGGTACCCAAGAGTCGGTAGTCTCCGCCTAGAGATGAGTCTTATCAAAAGCCAAGCAAGGCACCATCTTCCTTCTCCACCTCCAGGAACCAGATCTGTGAAAAATAACACTTGCGTTGTTCACAGACCATACACTGTGTGGAAGTTTGCCACAGCGGCTTAAATAAGTTAGGACAACAAAGATGACTACCTCGGTTTAGAAGTGAGAGATGGGGCTGAGACAGTGAAGGCGCCCGCCCCCCAGCCGCCCCGCGGGGACTGAGGGGCCGGAATAAGCCTCGGGTCAGGACTGGGTCGGGTTGCGACTCTTCTATACGTTACAGTGCCAGGCCGGCTCTGGGAGCCGAAGCAGGCTTAGGTGTGGCTGGCATTCAACAAACACCGCCCACGGGGCATAACCCAGCGCTGTCTGCGTCTGGAGTTCGGAGTGAAAACAGTCTGAGGAAAACGAGGGGCTTCTTTTCTCTTCAGTACTCAGCTCGAAGTGGAACCAAGCGCGAAAAGCGAAATGTGGTGTGTAAGGTGTGTGGTCCAAGTGTACAGTGAATATTTCAATTAAAAAATGTGCAGCAAAAGACACGTTGCAAAAACACTTTGGCTACTTTTTTTTTTTGAGACAGGGTCTCGCTTTGTAGTTCAGGCTGGCCCTGAGCTCACCATGGTGCCCAGGCAAGCCTCGAACTCAGCAATCCTCCTGCCTCTGCCTCCCAAACGCTGGGATTTCGGGCGCACTGTGGTATGTGGTACTGATTGCTGGTGGGCATGAGTCACCACGCCCTGTATTGTTGTGTGTAGTTAGTGGGGATCAAACCGGGGATCTTCTGCTTGCTAGGCAGGTGCCAGAACCACTGAGCTAAATCTCCGGCCCCTTTTTTGCTACTTTCTGAAGTTGTTCTAGAAGTCCTTTCTCATGAGTGTCTTTACGAGGTGTGACAAAAATACAGTGAACG